>JASFAT010003552.1:0-135846 GCA_031353405.1 Baronia brevicornis | reverse complement strand
CTTTATATCAGTCACCCCTATATTCCTTTGACCTTTGTTGTTCCTCAAAATACCAGTTTGCTATACTCATCATCTATTTTTCTCACTCCAATCCGCTTTGTGTAGAAGAGGGATAGTAGAAGTATCCTCCACCCCCTCCTCAATCATACACTCCTGGCAGAGTGGTTATGGTCATGGAATGTCTAATAAGGTTGTAGTGACTTCAGTGTGGGTTCTCTGTGATTTATTAGTTAATGACTTTGTTTCAGTGGCACTGTGTGTACAATCAGTAATTGAATACTTGATAGAAGCTTTGATAAAGTCTGTACATCTTGTAGGCAATTGGCCATGAGAAAGTTTTCTAATAGAAGTATAACTAAGTCTTTGTCTTAAGGTGGTGTTTTTTTTTATAGTCGAGCAGACAAATGAGCATGCAGCTCACCTGGTGGTAAATGATTGTAACCACTTATATAATATCCACAACACTGTCCACTAAAGGTTAGCAAATACATAGAAAGCTTTTAGTAGTGTACACATATGCTATTTTCTTGAATGCCAGGAACATATGATATTGCAATATATTTTGTAGGATAAGGTTTTATAGTTTTTACTAACCAATATACACTTATATTACTGTTTTTATGACAAAAGTATCTCATGCTTTTGACAATGCATTTACAATGTAAGTACCATCCGCTAAATCCCTTAACCTTCCTATATGAACTTGGTCACACGTCACGTCAATTTCAAGGTCGTATCAAATTAGGCAAGTACTAGAAAGTTCATTAAACTAGCATTATTCGTTCTTTATTTAAAATCGAAAAATCATTCTGTCAGTCTCTCAGACAAACACGCAGGTATAGGAAGGTTAATAGCTAATTAAATACACCATAGTACCACCATCTACCATCTACCATACACCATAGTATCTTTACATAGCCATCTGTGGGGTAGTTATGCTATTGGTATATGGTTACATGACCGCTGGGGTCACCGCACTACAACCATATTACTCTTTATCTTCCGTTGCGGTAATATCATATCCCTATCATCCTATCTAAATCCATCTTTCCTTTCCCATGCGCTTCCCTTTCTGCTCTATCCTTTTCCCTTCCTCTCCACCAATCCATGGTCTTCCATACCAATGGATGCGTGGCTAGGGGCAAGCTTAATCGCAAGCGTGCCGACTGTCCCGGAATCGGGCATCCTCGGGTACTATAGTGCCTTACCTCAGCATGCGGGGCGATCCTGGGGCTAACCTGCATCCTCCCTTGCGGCTCGTGGGATTCACTATGACGAATTATATTAAAATTAATTTGTTAGAAATGATGGCGACGTGGTATGCCCACGAGGGCGAGTAGCGTCTAACGGAGAGCCGTTTCGCTACGATGAATGTGAGAGGAAGAATGGATCAAAAGATGAGTGTGGAGGATGGAAATCTGTGGTGTCTGCCTACACCTACGGGAAACAGGTGTAACAATATGTATGTATGTATGTAGATACACATGACTTACATTGGAGATTCTTCACTTAATTGCCGCTTTAAGCTTTTCGATGGCCTACCGACTTGATTTTCGCCATCTTTATCGGGACGCTGAAGTGTCGTAAGCGATTTTCGGGTGAATCGTGGCATTTTCTGTTATAAATGATGAAAAATGAATATAATTACGATAACTTTCAAATAATTTGTTTTATTAATATACTCACCAGTCTCAAAAACTTACTACTATTACTGTACAAAAATATATAGAGAGACTTAGATATTGTCTTAAACTTAGGCTTATCGAAAAAATATCGATAGATCGATATTTTCAATTCGATATATCGATATTATTGGGCGATATATTTTGTAACGATATATCGTTTTCAAATATCCAATATCGAAATTGTATCAAAAACGATATTTTCTTTTGTTCTTATTTGGTCGACTCGTTTATACGTTTGGTCATACGAGATCTTATAATATTGCTTACCCCATTTAAGCAAGCTACTGAAGAAATTAGCGGCGATCAGTACGTGACTTCTAGTTTAGCGATTCCCATTGCAAACTTACTTCAGAAAGGACTTGAACAAATGAAACCTTCCACCGAATCTGGTGTTGCTGTTCAGAAGAGTTTGCTAAACTTAATTATTGCCAAACTAGAACCACTACAGTCACATTACATCTTGCCAAAGCCACAATTTTAGTCTTGCTTTAAGTGTATTCATTGTATTTCCGCTCTGGCTATTTCCACTGCAATAAGCGCATTGTCGAAAGAAATACGTTTAGAACATAGACATAAAGGACAACTTTCGCTTGAACTCAGACCCACTACCACAATACGAAACTCAGAAAATTCTTCGCCGTCATTGTGGTCCGGACATGAAAGAATTGTGGTAGATATTGCTGCAGCTTCAGCAAGCTCCAGTTCACTTTCAACCAGTGATGGTATGCCTAACGAACTAAAGCAATACCCAGAAAAGTGAATCCAACAAAATTTTGGTTTGATTGTCGCCATTTTACCCCAGTTCTTTCCGACATAGCTGTAAAGTATTTGATATCGCATGCGTCCTCGGTTTCCTTAGAGAGAGTGGCATCTGCTGTAAATCTCGCAGTACCCAATAACAGAAGTCAGCTTACAGCCGAGTACATAAATCAAAGAGGTTTTCTTATGTCTGTATCAGATAAATATTGGTTTAGTTAATAAATAATTAATATTTTTATCATTGTTCTTGATTTATTAAAAATGATGCCCATTGATAAGTATTTATTTAGTAATGTACCTTAAATGACTGAAGTAGATTAGCATCGATATTTTTAAATAAAAATATCGGTACCGATATTGATATTTTCCAAAATATCGATATCGATACTTTATTGCATTTCCGACATCCCTACTTAAACTAGCTAGTAGATTAAAAATATTTCATAAAACACAGAACATATATAGGTATGAAATAAGCACTATATATCTTTTTTTAAAATATTCTTCAATAATTAACTTTATAATTTTGCAATATATAACTACTGTCCAAATATTATTTTTAAAGATAGTTAATAATGATTTTGAAATTAATTGATTTCTTGTTAATCATTCCAATTATAGCTAGCTGCATTATTTAATGATCCCTCCAAAATTCTATTGATGCTGTAATCTCAATCGTACCGATTTATCTCCTTTGTGTCATTTCCATTCTTTTCCTTCCTTGTCTCAACCGCACCGATTAATCTCCTTCGTTTCTTTTGATTTCATTCTAGGTGACATTGGCGAAATCATTCTTTTTTTATTGGCATTATTGAAAGTCATTAATTCATTCATTAAGTCAATTATTAAATGAAGCGGGATGCAAGTTGGTGAAAATTACACCATATCGCCCCAACTGTCAATCCCACCTGCATGCGGTGCATGCTGCTGACCACCAAACGAGGCACTGACGACCGATTGATGGCGGTATAACTATGAAGATAGCTGGACTGAAAGGCGTTGCCGGTGCGAAATGTATGGCTTCGCGGTCGCTAACCCACTTGCCCAGTATGGCGACTATCGGCACACAATTAATGAAGCTCACTATTAAAACACGGCCCCTAGTTCCAGGTCGCCCCATTTTTCCTGGCTACGGTAGCGGCCATGGTTACGATGGAAAAGGGGGTGCTAAGAGAAGTCCGTAGACGGGGGGAGGATACGCTGGTCCTACAATCTGGTCATCTACTCTACCATCGTGAGGGACATAATTCTTCCCAAGGTGGAGTAAGGTTCTCACTGGAGTCCTCACTGACAATATTGAAGAAATATCCAGTGTTTTAAGATAGTGCAGATCAACGCACCTTCGTGCCATACTCGGATGACGACATAGAGGCTATGTACGAAAACATATCCAGGGTCTTGCATAACACCACAAAGGTCCACTTCAATATTGTCATGGGGGACTTCGACGCTAAAGTAGGGTTGCATACAGGAATCGAATCGAATAAACACACAGTTGAACGGAATGAACCTCACGGTTCTGGATACAGAAACCACAAGGGGGCAAATGCTGATCAACTTTCTCGAAAAAGAAGGGCTTTATTTGAGGAATTCCTTTTTTCAGAAAAAAGCCCCAAAGGAAGTGGATATGGCGAAGCCCCGACACTGTGACAAAATATGAGATTAACTTTATTATGACCGATAAAAGCCACATTATCAGAGATTTCTCAGTGATCAACAGGTTTAACCCCGAGAGTGATCAGCGACTTGTGAGAAGCACTCTGAATATCGTTTTTAAGCTCGAGACATGCCATCTGCTAAAGTTCACACTCCGACCGACCCTGTTCCAAACCGTGGATGGCTCTCAAGACTGGAACTCAAAATTCTGTGGATATTAACAAGGACCCCAAAAGTGTCGTAAAGATCTTGAAGGTGGAAGGGACAAGTTTTATGGACAAGGTATGTAGGCTGGAAGTCTAAACTCTCAGACGAGATAAGCTAATGTATAAGTGACATGAAGCGGCCAAACACTTGGAACTGATGGCCCCCACCAAGCGCATTAAGCAGTGCATACGGTGGGACCTGCGTCGCTCTGATGCGGATACTATTTAATATGCGATAAAGCGACACAAAGTTCTAAGGTATTTATACAGAAGCTTGGGAGAAGTCACCTCACACATTTAAAAGGCCAAATACTCACGTCCAAATCTGAGGTTTTCGCCAAGATTGGCACTTTTATGGAAAACTGTATGCCTCTCAAGCACCACAACCTGAACGCTCACGCAACGATCCCAGAGCCACACTGAACCGCCGAGTAGTTCCCTATCATAAGGTGACTACTCAGCTAATGCAGGGGTAAGCTTCGTCGAAAACAACGCAAGCGGCTGCCATGCGTCTTCTTTGAACTACTGCAGCACTCCACCGATGGCTTTATTAGAGGCATCGATTACCATGGCGAGCTTGATGGAGCAATCGGGATGAGCCAGCAGAGAAGCATTGGACAAGCTCTCCTTGCAGGCTGTTAGTGTGATCGGTTGGGAACCTTTTTTTGAACCCGTAAGGCGTGCAGAGGAGCTTGGGTTTGGACTGATTGTAGGAGAAAGCTCCTATAAAAATTGAAAATTTTGAATTGAGAATTTTGAATTGAAAGAGACAAGTAATTCTATAATACGACTACATAAATAGTCACTCTCGTTCAAATGTATGCGGGAGCCTATTGATAGTCTGAAATTAGTCAGTATAAATACCAGAAAAGCGGAATCGCGCATGTGTTTTCGTTCATTTTATTGAGCGTTGTGGTGTTATTTTTAGAATTTGTGATTAACATATAAGGAAAACTAATAGTACCGTTGATTGGACTTCATAATTTATGCATATTACATACGTTGTAGGTTAATACGTTTAATTAAACTTAGCTTAAAGTTGATTAAAAACCTTGATGTTAGATGCTAGCACCAAAGATTACATTATTACGGAATAGAGTACTATTAAATGTCTGACTTGTAAACAGATGATTTGAACGAACGACTATACTTTTTAGTATTGCATAGTCATGTCTCATCCCTAAGAACTTTTTAATTATTTATCGCTCTTATAGGGAGTGCTCTAGAGAATTTGGCTCAGAATAGTGCCTACCCGTGAAGTCCACTACCGCAAGTTAATATCATTCAACAGTGAACATGGAACAGTGGCAATCTAGTATGGTGCATTTTTCCCTACACTTCATTCCACGCACCAATGTGTAGATCGACTTATCTTTAGCGGCATATCCGACCCGATATGACATTGGAACCCCAAAAACAAGCTTGCATATTCCTCTAAACCCGGAAACGGTTCTGTAATGTCTCTGGTGTTGCAGACGTCTATGGGGGAGGGGGAGGGGTGTTGCATTATATATTATAATTATATTATATATTTATATTCCATTCATCAGGTGACACGCTTGCTCGTTTGTTTTCGTATAAAAAATCAGCCTACTGTGAATCGCCCAATCTTTGATGTAAGAGTTATCAGTTGTAATAATACACATATGACCAACCCATAGCCAGTTTTTTTGAAACGTAGGCTGCAATTTTGTACCTACAGATTTCGCTCTTGGCACATTTGCTCTATGATTCTCTTATATATATTTTTGGTTAAGGTTCATGCACAATATGGAGTCTATCTCTCATGCTTACCGTCCCTGAGCCTCCAAATAGAGTTCAGGAGTTCCGTTTAATTTTTTGATCAAATCAAATTTGATTTTTAATATTGAACTTGTCGTTTCAGCTGAGTATAGTGTATTAGGTACTATGATGAAAGTGTTATTATATACATATTTTAGTTACATCAAGTTGCAAGAATGGACGATCTTCGATTGTTCAAGTCTAGTTTATCCAAAGTTGTAGCTGTAGTGTCAATCTTAGCGTTGATTTCGGCCTCTTCGTTAAGATCAGATATCAAGTTAACCTAATGGGTGTGCTTGATATATATCAACCCGGTACCAGTACAAATAATATCCAAAACCAATATCTAAATGTGCATAGTTATCATCATTTATCCTTAATACAACCTTAATCGCTCCCAGGCTCATTGGCCACTTTCAAAATTATATATAGATAAAATGGTGGCTACTCTATCGAAAACTTCTATGGACTTTTTCAGCCAACTTCAAAAGTTGCGATACACGCATTTATTTCATATCACTTCACTTACACACGTTAAACGAGTTATAATGTATAATACACTAACACAATTAAAGAATATATTGATAATTATATAAGATTATGAAAATAAAATAAAAACACACAAACACACAATATCACTAATGTAAGTTGGGGGGAAAAATCCATGTGGAGTTTATTCTTTTCTTTGATGGCAATTAGTTACAACTATTATGCCAGTGTAAACTAATTGCCAAAATTGGCAGGATATGTCAATAGAATGGCTGATATTAAACCATCTAAAATCATTAAAATCTGGACACCCCAGCAGAAAAGACCACGCGGTGGACTCAGGAAAGGTTAAAAGGACTGCATCCAGAAAGACCTGGCTATCATAAGGGAAAAACAAATTGGTAACGTGTTGCCCTAAACAGAGATGGCTGGAGGGAAATGTAGAGAAGGCCAAGACCCACACCGGGTTGTAGCGCCATAGGAAGAAGAATAATGGATAGTAATGGATGTTTTTACACTACTGTAAAATACCAGCCGTAATGTTATGGCGACACACGGGATCTTTATGGGGTTTTTATCTTCTTGGATGTAATGAAATTCTTCCAAATCAAATTAATTTATTTTTCTATTCATTTTACATTTATACAATATCTTCTTCATACTTTATTCACACTTTTCACTTTACATTTTATATCTGAATATATATATATATATATATATATATATATATATATATATATATATATATATATATATATATATATATATATATATATATTCAATTTCCTCTGCCGTACAGGTGACATGTCTATCGAAAGACGTCAGTCGAAGTAATGCATTTTGTTTTTAAAACAATTGATTTCCTTTTTTTTAATTTTAAATTTAAAAAGTGATATAATTCAAAAGGTTTTAATATATCCAAATAAAAAGTTTCATTACATTAGTGATACATTTATAAATGTATCACTACACTACTCAAATATGCCCCAGTAGTAGGCATGGGCTTACCTATTTCTGGAGGAACGGTTTTTAACCTACTATGCTTGTCCAATACTGATCGGTGGGGCACCCAGATTTTGTAGAAATATATATAGCCTGTATTCTATACAAACATATATTGAATCAAAAGTAGGCGATAGTTTTGCCACTGAAATAATAGACATTAAACTGCACTAAATACATCATGTCAACGCCTGATAATATTAAATAGCAGAGTTTCGTTAGCAATAATGCATTGATTATTTTTTTGATTTTCTGAACAACACAATTAGCTACATAACAAATAATACAGAAATAGAAAAACTTTATTCATGACACCTTTTTTTAAGATAGCTAAAATTAAAACCTTAAAAATATAATAATATACAAAAAACAAAACAAAAAGAAAATAATTTTAATCTAACAAAATTTATAAAATGGTTCTTGCTCAGCATATGCCGGGCGTTCTTTTAGAGCATCTGGCGCTGGTTTTGGCAAGAAAAACATGATCAAATCGCGGACCACAGTGACGACATTGTTTTTCATTTGACACACACACACACACATATATATATATATATATATATATATATATATATATATATATATATATATATATATATATATATATATACTACTCACACTTATGTACACATACAACAAAACAAAAAAATTAAAAACAACTACATCATTTAATAAATTCACCGCAACCAAAAGAACAAGTTCCTGTTTCATTAATATCAATATCAGCCCGCATCAGTCCACTGCTGGACATAGGCCTCACCCAAGGCGCGCCACCTATCCCGATCTTCGGCTACACGCATCCAGTCTCTACCAGCCGCCTTGCGCAGATCGTCGCTCCATCTAGCAGGAGGGCGTCCCACACTACGTTTTCCAAGTTGCGGTCTCCACTTTAGCACTCGTCTACTCCAACGATTGTTGGTTCTCAGACAAACGTGTCCAGCCCATTGCCAGTTCAGTCTGCTAACTTGAAGAGTAATGTCGGTGACTCTGGTTCTTCGGCGAATTTCTTCATTTCGAATTCTGTCCACCAGAGAAACCCCTTGAGCTCGTCGAGGAGACGGACTGTCAGTGTCCACGTCTCGGCACCGTAAGAGAGTACGGGCAGGACGCACTGGTTGAAGACTTTTGTCTTCAGACTTTGTGGTATGGGCGACGAGAAGACTTGACAAAATTTCCTGAACGCTGCCCAGCCCAACTATATCCTTCTCTCGGCTTCTTTCTTGAAGTTGTCTCCGTCCAATCGTACTATTTGGCCAAGGTAGACATATTCCTGGACAACTTCGAGAGCTTTACCATCAATCATGGTCGTTTCTGGCTGAATATGGTGGTTTACCATTATTTTAGTTTTATCCAAATTCATAGCCAGATCGACCAGTCTGGAGGACTCATTTAGGCCGTTCAGCATTGCTTGTAGTTCTTGCAGCGATTCTGCCAAATTCACGATATCATCGGCAAAGCGCAAGTGTGAGATGTGCTCACCGTTTACGTTTATGCCACGTCCTTTCCAGTCCAATGTTTTGAAGACATCTTCCAGCGCATTAGTGAACAGTTTCAGGGATATGACATCTTCATGTCTCACTCCACGATGCAACTGGATTTGCTTTGTCTGATTGTTCTGTACTCGAACGGACATCGTATTGGCGTTTTGCAGACATCTCAACACCTCGATGTATCGATGATCTATCTGGCACCGCTGCAAGGCATCTATGACAGCCCAGATCTCGATGGAGTCAAAGGTCTTCTCATAATCCACAAATGCTATGCACAGGGGCTGATTATACTCATTAGTCTTCTGTATAATCTGCCGCACTGTGTTGATGTGGTCTATGGTGCCATATCCTCCCCGAAACCCAGCCTGTTCAGGAGGTTGAAAGTCGTCGGGCCTTCGCGCGAGTCGATTTGTGATGACCCTCGTAAACAACTTATGGACATGGCTCAGGAGCGAGATCGGCCTATAATTTTTAAGCAGCGTCTTATCACCTTTCTTGTGGAATAAGACTACTATACTCCTGTTCCATGCCTGTGGAGTTCTCCCGTTCTGCAAGACGGCGTTGAAAATTCTGCAGAGCTCTTTTAGCACGGGGCGACCCCCTGCCTTTAGAAGCTCTGCAGTAACTCCGTCCTCGCCTGGGGATTTTCCATTTTTATGTTGCCGGAGAGTAAACTCTATCTCCTCGAGGCAGATATCTGGCAGGTCGTCGGTGTAGTGGCGGGTAAATGTGGTTCTGGGATCATTGCGTGAGAGGCATACAGATTACAATAAAAGTCTTCAATCTCAGCGAGAACCTCGAATTTAGACGTAAGCATTTTGTCATCTTGAGCTTTTAAATGTGTGGGATGGCTTCTCCCAAGCTTTTGCAGAAATATTTTAGGACCCTTGTGTCGCTCTATTGCGTTTTTAATAGTGTCCGTATTAGAGCGACGCAGGTCCCGCCGTACGCACTGTCTAATGCGCTTGGTGTGGGCCACCTGTTCCTCGTGTTTGGCTGCTTCACGTCGCATATCCATTAGCTGGAGGGTCTCATCTGAGAATTTAGACTTCCGGCCGGCATGCCTTATTCCACAAAACCTGTCCCCTTCCTCCCGTAAGATGTTTACCACACTTTTGAGGTCCTTGTCGATATCCACGGAGGGTTCCAGGGCATTGAATCGATTTTGAGTTCCAGTTGGAAGCGTTGAGACCCAGCCACGGTTTGGAACAGAGTCGGTCGGAGCGTGGACTTTACCAGACGGCATCTTTCGTTTTTTTTTTGTTGTCGATATTCGATGTCGATATTTGTCGATATTCAGAGTGCCTCTCACAAGTCGGTGATCGCTCCCGATGTTAAACCTGTTGATCACTGAGACATTCCTGAAGTGGTGGATGAAGTGGTGATCGCCGTCCTCGGGGCTGACAGGTATCTGATTGAATGGTTTTTCGAGGTCTTATGTGCTAAATATGCTACAGCCTGCAACATTATTTGTAAATTCATGCATGCTCAATTTTTATAGGAGCTTTCTCCTAAAAGCAGTCCAAGCTCCTCTGCACGCCGTACTTACGGGTTCAAAAAAAGGTTCTCAACCGATCACACTCTCAGGAGACACACTAACAGCCTGCAAGGAGAGCTTATCCAATACTTCTCAGCTGGCTCATCCCGATTGCTCCATCAAATTCGTTATGGTAACCGATGCCTGTAATAAAGCCATCGGTGGAGTGCTGCAGCAATTCAATGAAGACGCATGGCAGCCGCTTGCGTTGTTTTCGACGAAGCTCACCGCTACACAAGCTGAGTAGTCACCTTATGATAGGGAACTCCTCGGCGGGTCAGTGTGGCTCTCAACGCAACGATCCCGCTTGAGCGTTTAGGTTGTGGTGCGTGAGAGGCATTCAGTTTTCCATAAAAGTGCCAATCTTGGCGAGAACCTGAGATTTGGACGTGAGTATTTGGCCATCTTGGCCTTTTAAATGTGTGAAGTGACTTCTCCCAAGCTTCTGTACAAATACCTTAGGAATTTGTGTCACTTTATTGCATTTTAAATAATATCCACATCAGAGCGACCCAGGTCCCACCGTATGCACTGCCTAATGCGCTTGGTGAGGGCCATCTGTTCCTCGTGTTTAGCCGCTTCGTCTCGCTTATACATTAGCTTATCTCGTCTGAGAGTTTAGACTTCTAGCCTACATACCTTCTTCCACAAAACCTGGCCCTTCCACCTTTAAGATCTTTACCACACTTTGAGGTCCTTGTCAATATACACAGAATTTTGAATTCCAGTCTTGAGAGCCATCCATGGTTTGGAACAGAGTCGGTCGGAGTGTGGACTTTAGCAGATGGCATGTTTCGAGCTCAAATAAAGCCCCTCTTTTTCGAGAAAGTTGATCAGCATTTGCCCCCTGTGGTTTCTGTATCCAAAACCGTGAGGTTCATTCCGTTCAAACGTGAGTTTATTCGATTCGATTCCTCTAAAAATAAAGTTAAATCATTAATTCATTTAATGGGGTACCTGTCAGGCACTGTGCCGGTGTTTAACTTACGTTAACCTCCGCAAGTACGCCACCCGTTGTTCTTTTTCGGCACCAGATGAAGCGGTGATGACCACGGGCTTTCTGAAAGTCTAGCTATGCCATGGGTCAACTCATTAGCGCCAGATACTTCAATAGAGCGCCCGGTATATGCTGAGCAATAACCATTTTTTGACACTTGTTTGATTAAAATTATTTTCTTCTTATTTTTTTTTGTATACAATTATTAAGGTTTTAAGCATTAATTAATTATTGTAAAAAAAGGTGTCATAAATAATGTTAGTCTATTTCCTTCTACATAAACTGTAAGCTGATCTGGGGCTATACAAAGTTGAGGAAACTGGAGAACCTGGTGTCTACTCGCTGGGCAAGTGATCTCGAGAAAATCGTCAAAGATCTTATAGCGAGCCTTGCCAGTCACTACTTTCATGGATGAGACATTTGAAATCAGCTGACGTGGCAACAGCTGGTATGGAAGTGAGATTATCAATTAATCGCTTATTACGGGGACTACAAAGGGATTATGAAACTTTAAAAAATCTACACCAATTATCGGTTTTATCACAAAACACCATGGAAAATTTGGAAGTAATTTAAGGTCTAATTCTAAATTGACATACTTGTATTTATTTATTCTAGAACCTTTAGATGCACACAGATTATAGGTCATTTTTGAAAGACGATCGCGTAGCGCTGACCGTGGGTAGACATAGAGGCCGCTGCCGGTGTCGACCAGGAACTGCATCTTCGACGCTCGGTCAGGTTGAGAAGGAAGGGCAATCTTCCGCCTCCATTATCGACCGTCCTTCGAGTTTTTCCAATGAGTAGTCATATGGGCGCGTGTACTTGCTAGCCTTCTCTCCAAATTTACTATGGTACCAGCAGACCGGGTAATCCTATACTTGGACTGGGAACGATGCCTAAAGCTGCAGAGCTCGCCTCATGCAGTAGTGCGGGATCTAGAACTCCTAGCTGGTCTTGAAGTCATAAGCTCACGCAGCTATTGTCAAAGTTCGGCAATTAGTTGCGTGAGGTTGCTTAGCACTGAGCTGAATACTGTGTTGCTCACGGCTGCAACCCTCATTGAAGATGATGCGAGGTCATTCACTCTAGCCGCCAAGTCCGCCAGAGCTTCAAGCGGCATGATCCTCGGCTGTCCTGCAAGAACTGTCTGAATTCCATTGGAGATGGCGAAGGAACTCTGATGGTTTTCGGTCGCCGAGCTCCTCGTGCATCATGAGCTGCTTTGTTCCTTTAGTCCTTTTGATCCTAGTCCTTGGAATTGTTCAGCCCCTGAATAAGCTCGCTCTTAAGCTTTTAGTATTTATTATTAGGTGGCGGTTTTATTATAATATATTTTACGGCCTTGAATGGGCATTATCTAAATGACTTATGACGTAGTTAAATTTGGTCAAATCGCTAGTGACGCCTGAAATTGCTAAATGGTTTTCCATTTGTGCAAATCAAATGTCTGGTTCCTCTGGCCAAAAAAGTGGCACTCTTACACCAACCTTTAAACATCGCGCGGGTTTCTCGAGGGACACTCGCCCATCACTAGTGTCGGCAATTTTTTGCAAGGTCACATCCGTATCTTGCGCATTTCCAGGGATTGCGTTCACTACTGCATACAAAGTTACATTACCGGTACCGGGTGAAGATGTATCCCGTGACATAGTTCCTTGTCGGCGTTAATCTGATGTGTGACGGAAAATTATCAAGAGTGCAAAGAAAAACTTAATAAGCTCATCAGGTCGTTCACACCGAAATGCACGTGTATTTGGTTGTGATGCAGGGCACAACGACACAATAGTACTGCCAGACAGCTTACAACGGAAGCAGAAGGTGACTTTATCTTGATAATATTTAGTCATAATTTCACTAGGAACTTTCTTCCTTTGCATTATTTCCTCTAAAATTATATTAAAGTCCCGATGTTTGGTAAAAGCACGGGAGAGCATTTGCTTCCATTCGGGCCAGGAATAATTATATTGAACCATTTACGGGCTTGACCTCGTAGCTTATCTTGTGGTGGAAGGCTTTAACTTGATCGTCCCCACCATGCATCTCTCCAAGTTGGTCGATCTTCTTCAACCAAGTCAATACGGTGCAATCGTCTGCGTCCTGATCATACTCTGGGGTGAATAAAGCTACATGGTGATCTTTATTGCGACATGCACGATATATTGTCGCCATTGAGTGTGCGTATTGCCTTGTCTATGTCTTCATTTTCTAATACATTTTTAAGCAATTTTCTGGCAGGGTGTATAGATATCTCACTATTATAACAATCGTCGTTCTGATTTTGCTCTTAATTTACAGGATAGGAAAAAATATCCGTCCACCAGTATGGCACTGGTGGACGGATATTTTTTCCTATCTTCTCAGGATAACTGCTCTTCATTTCAATTTTGAATGAAACAGAAGGGAACAGAAACACGGGGAAATATTACATACATTATTTGCTTTCTGACAGCGCTCGGGGAGAGTTTCACCTTATCGAGTGTTCACTGCTATCTAGCTTGCTAGCAACAAGCGAGCTTGTTGATCTATTTATTGACTAAATTGGGACGCACCCGAACGTGACGTCAGCCCAATCAGCGGCCAGTGTTGCTTTCAGGGCTGCCACTGTTACAACGGAGATATGGCGGCCGGACCTGGCGACAACCCAATCATCGTTCTTCTATACCGACGAAGCTGCCAACATCACGGCCAGACTTTGTCTATGCCGAACGCAAATGGTGTCAACCAAATCATTGGCGAGCTTTACCAACTGGGTTGCCAGTATCACGGTCACTGTAGGTGTGACGCGTTACAGACGTAACAATGTATGTTCGTGGAAGATGAGGAAGGAGTTACAATAATATTGTTGTGATTTTTAGGTAAGTATAGTAGTGATTTCGTATTTAATATTTAACTATCGTTTTTGTATATTAATTTTCGTTCATTTTTCAATTTTCGTTTCATGAAACTAACTCCTGTATAAACATTAATACTTTAATCGTCTTTAGTTTATGAGAACTACATAGGTTTGCCAAAGAATTTTCTACTGTTTGAAGTAAGCATTTAATTTTTGTATACTCTCGTATTTTGTATTTGTATCTTGTTTAAGACTATCTTTTCTTTTACTTCGGCGTATTATTGTTTTTTTGGTTGCAACGTGTTATTAGTGATTTCATTAAAACTGAATCGCCTTTTGTTTTTCTAAATTTACACTGCAGCACAGTCATCCTTGTAGATATTTTGAGTGTATGAATATGTGTGTGTGTGTGTCTGCATATATGTGTGCGTGTGTCTGTGTGTGTGTATGTATATATATATATATATATATATATATATATATATATATATATATATATATATATATACACACATATATATTCTGTAACCTGTTCAACACTATAATACATTATAATAATACATATAATAATATATAATACTAATAATAATACATTGTTTTCAATATGACATGCTGAACTCCTTTGAACAATCATTATTTGTGTGTTATAGTGCATTGTTGGAACAAAGTTTTGCAATACTGCTACAAGGTTTTATATTGTATGTTTATGATATGGGAGTTGACCAAATAATTGTGAAGATTTTATTGAATTTTTTTTGAATTATTAAAAGAAGTTTAATTAATTTTAAATGATCCCATTTCATTTTTAACTACATAAAAAGTAAGTAAGTTAATTATAATATTATAAAGATTTCAAATTTTAGAAATGATACTAAAATATTTGAGATGCCATTTCTAGAATCTAAATCAGCAAATTAAATAGCAACTAAAAAGAAAATACAGCTAAGGTACTAAATAAATGGACAGAAAGAATAATGGATCCATGGCTTTCAAGCCATAATATTCTGTTAATTAACTGAAAAAATATAATTTTTACTGTGTTCATTAACAACAGACTTGTATTTAAATGTAAATTGAAACATTATGGGTAATAAAAGTTAAGACAGATATTTTCAAGAATAGCAAATAAAGACTTAGAAGATTAAAACATCATAACGAGACTTTGAAACCAGATGTTTTGTTTTTTACATGTTCATGTTCAATTTCTTTCCATTATTAAATGTTGCATTTTAATTTTTGTTTAAAATATATATAATAAAATAAAAATAATAGTGCATTTTGGATTTAAGTAAACAAGGAAGAAAAAATTAAATTTAAACTATTAAATTCTGAAAAATGTTGAGAATTGGTTTTTAATAATTTTTTAAGTAAGTCTAGGCATGAAATACATTTTATTATCTCTGCACCTGCATCATTTGTTGACTCTGCTTATATGTAACTAAACAAATTGCTTATTGTCTATAAATTGATGAATATGAAAGTAATAATAATATGTTGTGTGAAATTAGTTAAGCAATATATCACTAAATATTGATTATTATCTTATTATTAAATATGAATATTTATTTCTTGGTTTATAGAAAATAATAAAACATTTTTGAATTTTTGTTTGTATGTTTGAAAATATTTTTGATTACTTCTATCATTTTATGATATATGTCTTGGTAATTCCGTGCAGACACTTGTAAGACACACTGGGTGACAGTAAAGGAAAAAATAATACATTGACCCAATTTGATATTGGGTTCCGAAATAATTGTAAATGTAAAAAAATTGCATTGTTTTTAGTAAATTTAAATGTAGATAAAGTTACAAAATATCAAGGAGAATATATCAGAAGTTCTTTATTTTCCATTATTTAAAAACTTTAAACTAAAGTCTTCCTGGTGTACAAGTAAACTCCTTTTTTACAGTTTACTAAAATGAATCGGGGTGGGCGTATGGAACCTATTCCACCGGAATATGCTCCAGCTGCTGAAATGTTTGATCATTTCTGCTCTGCGGGCACTATGAAGCACATCCTTTCATTACATCGAGAAATTTGCAAAACACTCAACCTGAAACCAAATAGATTACCTGACTTTTACCCTAAATTAAAGGTTGGTTACTCATTATTACTACCAATTTTTTACTTATACATTATAAGAGAAATGCAAAAATTGACCATTCTTATCTATGATTGCTTATTTTTTGCATGTGCCTGTAATTTTTAATCTTCATGTAGGAACCCTATACTTTACAGGAGGAAAAATAACTAAAACCATTTATAGTCAAGAAACGCAGTTACAAAGTTCTTCTTTCTCAATATAGTTTCATCAAAGATGGTTCTGTTAATCTCAAGATTAGACTGGATAAATACATGGACGGGCTAACAGGGAAACATAACTTTATAAACAGTGCTTTGAGTATACTTATAAATATAGAGGTGGCCAATGTTACTTTGTTGATCATTAATTCACCACACAAAAAGCTAACTTTGATAATTATTAAAATTTAATGCCAGTTAAAGTTATTTGTTAAAAAATGAATTAACCTATAAGTAATAAATAGGTAATGCTTAAACAACTTGTTTCAAAAATTTTAAGTTTTGGTATATAGGTAAATAAAACACAGGTAGTTACATGAATTATTTGACACTTAGAAAGAAACATGTATATACAGTACCGCTTAAAAGTATTTGGCCACCTCCACTTTTGTTGAAATTACAAACAATACATCTTTAAAAATAATTTTATTAGGTTTCATTGCTTGTATCTCACCATATTATACTTATCTACAGAAAAAAGGTAAACTGCTTATTGTTATTTGCCCATTCCTGATTATAAAACCAAGATAGTGTTATTGTCGGAATTTCTTTAAAGTGGTAGTTTTGTTTTAATTAAGTTATTCCGAAATAAAACTAAAATGGAGAAGAACTATAAGTAAAATTGTTATGTTAGTTATCTGATGTCATTTGACCAGAAAACACACCCTAATAATATTTTTTTCATATCTCAACATTTAAACTCTAATAATGTTTCTTTGTTTTTCACTTCTGAGTCACATTACCAAGAGATCGGAGGCATAATTATAAACGGCCTTCATAAATCCGGTAAAATTAATCGTGAGATTTCAAGACTTCAAAAGATACCAAGATAAACTGTTGATTACAATGTTAAGAAATTTACTTTTTAAGCAATAATTTGCACCAAGCGTCGCCCAGGCAAACCGAGAGCTACAACTCCAAGTGAAGATTTGAATTTAGTAATAAAAAGCAAACATTATAGACGATAAACTGCACCAGAAATAGCAGCACAATTCAATATGGGTCGTGATAAACCATTGAGTGTATGTATCTACAGCCAAAGAAGACTCCTTGACGCATGACTTAAGGGATCCATAGTGGTCACAAAACCACTTCTTAAAACAATTAGAAGAAGAGAATTGGGTTAGAGAACACAAGAATTGGACAACAGCAGATTGGGAAATGTCCTCTAGATAGACAAATCAAAATTTTAATTTTTTGGATCCAAATTTGTCCGGAGTTTATATTTAAACTTTTTAAAAGGTAAAAACCAAAAAAAATATTGAAGCTCATGAAATGGCCTCCACAGTCCCCAGACTATAACCCAAAAGAACTATTGTGGTATCAAATGGATAGACAGGTGCGAAAATGTTGTTCTACATTTCAGGAAGACTTGTGGAGAAAACTGCAAGATGAATGGCAGAAGATAATCAATACAACATAGGAAAAAATAGTAGCTAGGTTGCAGAAGCTTTGTTAGGCCGTCATTAAAAACAAAGGTGGACATAAAGATAACTCTAAAATTAAAAAACAGTATGTATTGTTGCGTAACACATATATGAAAAATCATTTTTTTGTATAACAATTAGAATCTTTTTTGAGATTTAAAGGTCTTGGTCAGGCAAGGCATAATAAATTTTTAAAAATAAATTGACAAGACGTCCGTCAATGCGTGACAAGAACAGTTAATTGAAATAGCGCGGGAAAGAGACAGTAGGATGTCTAGAAAAGACTACACATTGCTGGAACATTTTCGAACTTTGGAATGCTGGAACTTTCTATCCTTTTATCTATATAAAGTGGCGACGGTGGGTCGAAGGGAAATTTAATGTTGAATACAGAGAAAGATCGGAAAAAAATAGTAGAAGAGAAGTGGAAATAAAGTGGAGAGAAGTGAAACTTAAAGAATAAGAAGTGAAACTAATGGCCGATTTCGTTTTTCCAATTCCTGAATCCCAGAGCGTAACAGTATAATGTCTAAAATATTGTTAATAAATAGTTTAAATGATTACAAAGTAGTTTCACTCATTCAAATTTTTACAAAATATGCTTTACTGGGTGGCCAAATAATATACGCACCTAGTCACTAGGTTTAGTGCAAAAATAGTTAATTTAAATAGATGAGTTATTGATCACAATTTTGTATTAGGTGCAGGTCTCCCTTTATATTCTTTACTACTACTACTTTATATTCAAGTTTCCCTTTATATTCCACTGCTGGGCTCGGATCTTCCAATTTCTGGAGAATGAACATTAAGCCTGCCACTGAGCCAATTGATCGTGGTATCCTATAAACATAAGCATATTAAAATTGTCATTTCATAGCGATGAACGTTTTGTTATATTCGACTATGGAATAGCAATGTTATATTTAAAAACCAGTTTTATTAAGTCTGATTCACTTACCTTAGTTTTATTAAGTCTAATGCAACATCTATCAAAAGGTTGTTTTAACTTTGAGTCTAGTCTAGTTATGACAAATTAGAGGTTCCTTTTTTAGACGTTTGTGGCCTTTGCCTTTTCTTACGAGTAACAAAGTTATAAGTAACATTGCTGAAAAAAATTATTTTCTTCTAAATAAAAAAATAAATTAATTATGTATATATATATATATATATATATATATATATATATATATATATATATATATATATATATATATATATATATATATATATATATATATATATATATATGAATTATATCCAAAACTGCAAAACTGTCTTTTTAATTCTAAATGTCTTCTCTTAACTGATGACATGAAAATATTTCGCATTGTAATTAATTTCTTCTGATGCACATCTTCTCCAAGCCGACGCATCAAATATTACATATTACTGCAGTTAGAATAGACTAGATCTAAATTTTTCTTAATGGCTTATGTTCTATACGCGTAAACTAGAAGCGTAGACGTGATAAAGCCACGCTGCAGAGGAATACTTTGTCCAGAATGGCATATTATTTGTCTGTAGCATGAATGGGGCGGCTCGCCCAGGGCACATCCACCGCAGAAAACCGATGTCTGAGTGGTAGCTAGCTACCGCGCTTCGTCCGGTGAGCGGATGAGTTGCAGAATATATATATATATATATATATATATATATATATATATATATATATATATATATATATATATATATATATATATATATATATATATATATATATATATATATATATATATATATATATATATATATATATATATATATATATTAAATATTAAAAATAATGTTCACATTATTAATAGTATATTAAAATGTGTCTTTGTCCTTGCCACAATCGAGGACTAATAACCGCGATCGACTACTTGGATACCGAAATCCATTGCTAGATATAGGGATTCCTATATCTAGCAATGGATTGCCGTAGGCTGATGATGATGATTTTACATGAACAAAATAAAAATAACCACAGCAAATAAATAAAAATAAATTTAAACAATATAAATTAATAGGGCACGACATCATTCGAGTCATGTCATCACGGCAATATCTTCATGCGTAGACTGCTTTCATCTGTTATTTGTGTATTTACCTAATTCTACTGCTCGGTTGCGGGGGACTATAAGTTAGCGGGGAAAGTGAGGTGAGTGTTGCTCCTTGACGTAGTAACACTTACAATTCATAATTTTAACTTTTATAAAGTCACGGTTAATGGCTTTTCTTAATTAATGTTTGTAATTTGGAGAGTTGGGAGTTGACGGTTACCGTAGCGGAACGGGCGTTAACTCGTAGGCAGTACAGGGCGTTAGGAGTTAAAGCATATATTGCGATTTGTATACAATTTGGCATATTGCCACTGAAAATGTACGCATGGTTTGAAGAATTCGAAAATGGGGCAATGTCTGGTTACCTTTAAGACTAGATGCCCGATCTACAGCTACGGGTTTAGAAATAGATGACCCGCCGCCCGTTGTTTTCGTTTCGTGGATTATTCATAATATTTTTACACTGTAAACTCATAGTCCCACACTTGAATTTCCTGTGTCGTTGGGCCGTTATAAACACAAAAGACAAGGATAGACAGACTCAAAATGATTTTTTAATAAAAAATAGATATTTTTACTAAGCATATCTGTATCATGATATAATAGTACACGCGATTTCGGTTGGTTGATGTCTCTTATTATGAGTTTAAGTTGTATACTTTCGTGTTTAGGTATAATTTCTATTTCGGAGTTTCATGTTTCGTGTGAAGTTAATGTATGTAATATGAAAGTGAATATCTTTTTGTTTTTGTCTAATGTGATTTCATATCATGTACGTGTACAACGTTAAACATTTTTATTTTTTCTTCAAGAACGAAAAATTCTTCATTAAATAAAGTAGTAAGCAGTATTGGGTAAATTTAATTGTAAACATAATTAAAGCTTAACAATTGATTAATTGTTAATTATCATGATTACAACTAACAATTAATTAACTGTAATTTTGGAAAATTACAATTAAAAATTGATTGATTTTTAATTGTAGATATTATGTGTAGATAGCAGTTAAAATTTAATGAATTGTCAATCATGAGATGCTTTTTTTATATAGGATAGGAAAGTAAAGGATCAGGCGCGCCACCTGATGAAAAGCAGTCAACGCTATACATCCGCAGCGCCATACGCAGTGCAGAAGCTTTGCCGACCATTAAGGAAAGTGTCATTATGGGAGGGGAGTAGGGCTTCTGGAACTCAACTGCTCACCGGACGAAGCGCGGTAGCTAGCTACCACTCAGACGTCGGTTTTCTGCGGTGGAAGTGCCCTGGGCGAGCCGCCCCATTCATGTTACAGACAAAGAATATGCCCTACTGCACAAAGTATTCCTCTGCAGCGTGGCTTTATCACGTCTACGCTTCTAGTGTACGTGTATAGAACATAAGCCATAAAGAAAAATTTAGATCTAACTTCTAACTCTCTAATCTAATTTCTAATAATTAATCTAACTGCAGTAATCTGTAATATATGATACGTCGGCTTGGAGCAGATGTGCATCAGAAGAAATTGATTACAATTCGATTCGAAAAAATATTTTCATGTCATCAGCTAAGAGAAGACATATAGAATTAAAAAGACAGTTTTGCAGTTTTGAAAATAAATCACATATATATATATATATATATATATATATATATATATATATATATATATATATATATATATATATATATATATATATATATATATATATATATATATATGTATATATATATATATATAGGATAAATAAATAATATACGGCGTATATATTCTTGGGGATCTCCCGATGGAATAGTGCTCAATGAAGACATAAATTTGTTAAGGACTTACTGCTCGCGAACGGTTTGGACATATGATGTGAAGCGATAAACATCACCTTAAATTCCATTGACTCTAATTTTGTGAAGCAATAATAACGTGTATATAACGTCGATTTGTTTATGATTTTTTATCTCTTCAGAAACAAAAACAATAAATAGTGTTAGATTGGAAACAGTTGACCAACATTTGATGAAACTGTGTTGTGAAGGACTAAACAATTTTTTTAAACTATGATAGAGGTGGTCGAAATCTAGATCCTCCATTAACTAAGCTAGGATTATATATACAGCTTTGGCCAAATGTATTGAGCACCCTATAAATTGTGCACTTGTACAAAATAAGGAACAAAAAACAAACTTAAGCAAGTAGGTTTAAGGATTAAATATTTAATCCATAAGAAGTCATAAAATCTAATTAACTAGACCGTAATTCGCAATAAAACATAAAAATTAAAAAAAAACATAATTTGTCATTTTAACATTTTTGTATTATATTTATCAGTCGCTACTTTCGCTCGTTGTGTCCACATTTAGAGGTCTAATGCGCTATTAGTTTGTTTCATTTGATGATATTTTGTCAATATGACCAAAAGAAACGTACTTAAATTAGAAAACGTGTGCAAATCCAACTTGCACGAGGAAGCGAAATCACAAGTAGAGATTTAAAAAACTGAAATGTTCACGCTGATCTGTGCAATATGCTATTCAAAGATTTGGTGCTACCGGATCACATAATAATAGGCCCAGAAGCGGACGTAAACGTATCACTACAGACCGTAAGAATCGAAAGTTACTCAGAGTGTCGTATAAAAATAGGAAATAAAGCTCTTCAAATCTCGCTGCCGAGTTATCATTAGAAATTAATAGACAAATTCTACTCGAGCCGTCCGTAGAAGACTTCAGGACCTGGTTTGAAAGGCTGTAAAGCCAGGAAGAAATTCCAACCGTCATAAATCAGCCCGCACGTTAGCATGGTTTAGAGAAAACTCAATTGAACTTTTTAAGTGGCCTGCCCAATCTTCAGACCTAAACCCCATAGAATGATTTTGCCTCCATATAATATGTGTATTAAAGCACAGAGTCAGGTGTCACGTTATAAACACTATGGATGAGTTAAAACTCCTTCTGCGACAAGAATGGGACGATATTTCGCCCCATTCTTGTCGCAGAATCCTGAAGATTAGAACGCCTGTTAGCTCTCTACCGAAAAGAACTTCTGCAGTAATTAAGACAAAGGGTGAATCCACAAAATATTAATTTGATATGAATAAATAATGACGTAAACCTGTATTAAATTGTTTTATATTATGTTCATTGTCACATTCCTCGAAAATGTAATGATAGCATGGGTGTTGGGTACTAATTTTTTGAAACCGTTTTTTACGTTTGTATTTCGTTTCGAAATCTATTAGTGGTTAGTACATGCAATAAGTTCATATGAAAAAGTTATATGTATATGTTATATAATTATTTGTATATTTAAGTTTTATTCTTTTACACAGGTGAAGTTAGCTCATTCTTGGAAAGCCCAAGCGCTGTTTAAAAAATTTGACTTGCGGGCCAATCACAAAGTGTATGCCAAAGGACGGGCATGTCCTCAGACCAAGGCCCTCGTTATAGGTGCCGGCCCATGTGGACTAAGGGCTGCAATTGAGTGCCAGCTCCTAGGCGCCAAAGTGGTAAGTTTATATCTGTCTATACTGTGAACATAACTTTTCAGTTTTGTTTGCCTTTTTGTTTTATAAAATCGGATTTCCGCCTAGTATTTTAGATTTTAACCCAATATTAGTGGATTAGGATTTCTTTGTTACGTTTACTGCACTTTACCTTCGCTAAAATCGTGTAACTCGTGTTTTGTTCACTCGATTAAGGCTATCAATTATATTATTAAAATTGTACCTATTCAAAATATATTTATTTCTATCTAATTAATAATTTTTCAAGGACTCTATTTGCAGTGCCCTTGGTACTATAGACTGCAGAGGTACTGCACTGGTTCTATACAAAAAATACAGTTAGTTTTGTTTGTAGCATGAATAATCCAGCACGTACGGGAAAATATTACAGTCTTGCAGAAAATCATCTAAGTATTAATTTGACCGTACTCAATTAGAAGACTCAATTCCTTTTCCCTTACATCCCTCTTTTTCACCTATTATTTACTTACCTTTTTCCTTCTAATTATTCACACTATAGTAGGCCAAATATCTACCCTGGGTGTTGCAGATATCCCTGGGCGGCAGTGGCTACTTGCCGTTAGTTTTTTGCTTGTTCCTTTGTCTAATTAGTTGATAAAAAAATTCATCACCTTCTTAGTCCACAATTGAATGAATTATGTTTTCTTATTGTTAGGTAAAAGAAGTGGTAATAAATATTTCGGTTATGTGTAACATTTGTTTAAAATCGCAGTAAAATACATCTAACACAAATCTGAGTAAAAAAAGTTATTTTTAAGTATTGTGGACTTTTGCAGGTTGTTTTGGAGAAACGAGATCGTATATCTCGTAACAATGTCTTACATCTATGGCCGTTTGTGATTCAAGATCTTCGGGCGCTCGGCGCTAAAAAGTTTTTTGGCAAATTTTGTGCTGGATCTATAGATCATATTAGTATACGACAGTTGCAGTGTATACTATTAAAGGTAAGAATTATATTATGTCCGATTAACTTTCACAAAGAAAATAGCGTACTGTAAAAGTAAAGTACCTAGTTATTAATTTTATTTGATATTGAATACCTAAGCATGATGATATTGCTTATATAATTTAAATTTACAGGTTGCTTTATTGCTTGGTGTAGAGTTTCACGAAGGAGTTAGTTTTGAAGAACTCTTAGAGCCTACAGTAACAGAAAATTTAGAATGTAAGTTTAGTTTAATTGAAATAAATGGTGTAATAATAAATAGACTATTAAATTGCAATTTCAACAAATTCAAACTGCTCCATTAATAACAAACTTATCGGGTGGGACTATTAGTATATGTTGGTCTGTATAATTTCTTGTTTTTGCAATTATCCAAGAGGATTTGTATTGAAGATTGCAATTTAAGTACACAATCAAAAATTATATTTTTGATTCTGTACTTAAATTGCAATCTTCAATACAAATCCTCTTGGATAATTGACATGCCGACGACGGAGCGATACCGGCGAAGCGAAGATAGACCTAAATAACGTAGGCCGCTGAAGGGCAGCGTTGCGAGTGCGATGTATCTAATTCTGCGGTCGCCAATCCGCCTGCCCAGCGTGGCGAATGCGGTTCATCCTATGGGCCGCACATTCAAACCACTGCCCTTAGATCCCGGTCGCCTAATTAGTTTTGGCCAAGGTAGCGGCATGGCGTGATCAAGCGACGTAAGTTAGGTTTAAACATCTGTTTAAACCTAACTTACGTCGCTTTTTAATTTTAATAATCTTAAAATTCTAAAATTGTAAGTAAGATTAGGTTACAAGATAACGTTTTACGAATGTTTACATTTTCTTCATGCAAGTAGCACTGGGTTGGCGCGCGCGTGTTCTTCCGAGCGACCATCCGGTATCACAATACGAGTTCGACGTATTACTGGGTGCAGATGGCAAACGCAACACCCTACCGGGCTTCAAGCGAAAAGAGTTTCGCGGCAAACTCGCCATGGCCATAACAGCTAACTTTATAAATAGACATACTGAATTGGAGGCGTCGGTGAGTTCTAATACATTAGTTAGTACTATAAGGAATCAGTGAGTAGGGGCTTTGACAAGTTATATGTCCTCTTAACATTTATTTGTTTATATTTAATTTCAACAATTTGAAAACTATAAAATTTACTTTTTTACATCAAAAAAAGTACTCACAAGTTTATACTGTGTAGACACTAAGAACTTCTTTCTGTACTCGTCTTATTCTCTCGATGTTTAGTTTCGATGGTATGTCTTTTTATGTACTCGTTATTGTAGTTGTAAATAAAAGGAAGTTGTAGTTAGGATGTGATTATTATTTTTTTGTTTTATTCAGATTCCTGAAATTAGCGGAGTTGCTTTTATATTCAACCAAAAATTTTTCAAACAATTAAATGAAGTGACGGGAATTGATCTCGAAAATATAGTGTACTACAAGGATGATACACATTACTTTGTAATGACGGCAAAAAAACACAGCCTTTTAAACAAAGGAGTTTTATTAAATGTAAGTAATATTATTAATGTTATTAATGGAGTCAGGCGTTACTTTGCGGAAATCCATCACTATATGGACAGTCAAAAGTTTTACTTAGCTAAGATCCGCGACAAGCAAAACAATAATAGAAAATTAATGTGTGTTTTCCCGTTGGGTTTAGTGGATTTATTTTGAACTTAAACCAAAAACTTACCGAAAATCGGCCATCAACCGAAAACTTTTCGGTTGTCTTCCGTAGAGTCTACTATACCTGAAGATGCCTCGTGTTGGTGCGAAACACGTGTCATGTACAAGATGGAAAAGTGATAGTGTGTGTTTGGCGTTGTGTATAGTGGTTGGTGGGTGGAGAGTTGATGGCCGATTTTCGGTAAGTTTTTGGTTTAAGTTCCAAATAAATCCACTAAACCCAACGGAAAAACACACATTAATAAAGGTGCGGAAAAAAGCTTATCACGCGTTTACTCGTGGGCGCTCACCAACGCTTGGCCACGAAAACACGACCTTCACAAGTTAGGTCGTGTTTTCGTCCGGTCAGCAATGTGTTTTAGCGAATTAGTACTTAAAAATTTAAATATAGATTTATTTTATTCAATTTCACTTTGGAAATATGTATGTGGAAATGAATTCAGTTTTGTGCAATTATGATACACACAAAATAATTTTTTACTTGACTTCTGAGTAACAGCTATACTTAAGCATAGCTATTGTAATACTGTACGCATACAAGCTGTTCAACAGTGATGAACAATCAGCCATTTAATGCACATAATTTTTCACATTAATTTAATTTGTTAAAAATATTATGCGAATCGATGAGATTGAAGATTGAGATATGAGTTATATAAATAATAGCAATAGTGGATTCCTTTAAAAAAAATCAATAAATGGATAACTAATCCGCTTGGTGTAGATAACTGTAGACTATAACTATTTATCCTGTAGATAGGGTATACAAAATCGTTAACATTTGGAAAGTGAATTTTTCTCTGTCTCATTGGTCATTAAAAAATATTAGTATGAGAGAGTGACATTCATCATCAGACGGACGACTCTCGAGGACTGGCGCTCCCGTCTACTTTTATACAATTGTGTCGTCCCTCTCGCACAGTACCTGTTGCGCATGCACTCGCTACTTCGTTTGCCTACTCACCTCCCACTAGTTGTAAACTGATCTCATTTGCATATAAATAAGGAAATTTTGTTGTAATATATTCGACTGCAATTAATCACAAAATGGAGTTTATTTACACTCACGCGTCACTACATTAGTTTTGAAAATTAATATTTGTTGGTAGAATTCACACTAAATATAAATAGTGGAAATGAAGTAACACTTAATAATGGCCCATACCTCAGAGCCTGAAGACGAAAGTCTTCGACCAGTGTGTCCTACCCGAACGGCCTCCTCCTCCTACGGCGCCGAAACGTGGACGCTGACAGTCCGTCTGCTTCATAAGCTCAGAGTCGCTCAGAGAGCAATGCTCGGAGTTTCTCTGGTAGATATAATTCGGAATGAACAAATCTGCCAGAGAACTAAAGTCACCGACATAGCCTTTCGAATTAGCAAACTAAAGTGGCAATGGGCTGGTCACGTTTGTCGGAGATCCGACAATCGTTGGAGCAAACGAGTGCTAGAGTGGAGACCGCGTCTCGGTAAACGTAGTGTGGGATGCCCCCCGGCTAGATGGTGCGACGATCTGCGCAAGGCGGCTGGCAGAAACTGGATGCGTGTAGCCGAAGATCGGGCTAGGTGGCTCTCCATGGGAGAGGCATAAGTCCAGCAGTGGACTGCCGCAGGCTGTTGATGATGATAATAATGTTAAAAATATCACACACACAATAATTAACACGAGTAGCCTTGCCTTGCTTGCTGGTGCTAATGCAGTCTTGAAATATACCTTTCTTCGTATCAAATAGTCCTTACATGTGACAAGGCAGAATATAAAGTATTCTGTTTTTTGGAGACTTGGTTATTTAACATGAAATGTACATTTTGTTCAGGATTATGCAGAGGTGTCGAGATTACTGAGTGTAGAGAACGTAGATCGTGCGGCATTAATGCGATATGCACAGGAGGCTGCACGGTTCTCTACAGATGGTCGCTTACCTTTAAGAGATTTTGCGCTTAATCATTATGGTGAACCAGACGTCGCTTTATTCGACTTCACATCTATGTACGCCGCAGAAAATGCTAGCATAGTGAGTAAATGTTAATTAAGAATAAATTATTTTAATTGTTATTTATTTACTTTTTCAATTATCGGCTCACGGCAGTCTTTTGTTGGATAAAAACCTTACCTAAGGCACGCCACAGCTGATTTATTAAACTATATAAGAATAAAATAATATGACATTTCCAAATATAGATACTGGAAATTTTATTTTTATTATTTTATTATAGCGTGGTTTTGAATATGAATACAAAATAAATAATTATTGTTGTAAACTGTTTACTGGTTACAAATAATTAGGTAGGATATCTACCTAATTATTTTTAAATTAAATTTATTTTTCATAAATTTAATTTAAAAATTTACTTTTCATAAATTTAATTTAAAAATTTATTTTTCATAATTCAAAAAAAAATCATTATATTGATAGGTATGTGAGCGACAGGGGCGAAGAATACTCTGTCAATTGGTTGGAGACAGTTTATTAGAGCCTTTCTGGCCAACAGGCTCAGGTTGTGCTCGAGGCTTTCTGTCAGCTCTAGACGCTGCTTGGGCAGTACGGGCTTGGGGGCAAGTTCCACTTCCACATCCACTAGAAGTCATCGCGGAACGTGAATCTATTTACCGACTCCTTGGTTAGTTTTTGTGATACTTATTTCGTTTGATGAATGTGCAATGTTATTGTGAGTGAGTAGACCTTAAAAATATATAATTAAAAGCATTGAAAAGTGAATACAGTCAATGGGAGGTAGTATGAATCAAATACATACATATCAAGATCAAGGACAATAAAATGGTTCATTTTAAAATCAAATGATATAAAACTAAAGATTTAAATTGATATGGAATGACAATTACTCAATTTTATAGATATTTATGAGGTTCCTTTGTGTTAATAGATAAACATTAGGACCTAATTGTTTGTATTGAGATCCGTAATAAATTTCCATTTGTGCAGGTGATTTGGTAAAATTCTTTCTCGGATACAATTTTAAATATTTCAGCCCAAACAACACCTGAAAATCTACATCGTGATTTTGGAGCATATACGCTGGATCCCTGTACGCGATATCGCAATTTGAATAGGTCGGCCGTGACTCCGCATCGGGTGACATCCTTTTATAACTCCGATGATCCACTACCTCTGGATGCCTCTCCGTCGACAAGAAAACGTGGGCGGGGTAAGTTGCGATAAGTTATTAATGATTTAATAACATTGATTAGGGCATTTAAGCGGTTGCAATATTTAATAGCCTCTTCTATAGAAGTTATCTGCTCGCAATATATTTATTCTGCTGATAGGAGAACTAAGTCCTGACGACCGAACGTTGGTCGTATATCTACCGCAGAAACAAAGCTAGAGCTATAATTTAATGGGCCGGTCATCTATCTAACTGTATATAAATGGATTGTTTATTCATTTAGTTTAATAGTATAATATTAGACGCAAAAATATATATAAAAAAGGTGCGGCTGTAAAAAAATAAATAAAAACTAGTTTTTTGATCCACATTAACCGAAACTGAAAGTTTAATAGTTTGCCAATATTAAGTATATTACTGGAGTTATAGTTATCATTACTATAAAATGTTCGTAGAACTGCCAGGGAACACTTTCTCACGATCATATGTCCCACTGCTGGGCTATTTCTGGAGGAACGGACATTAACCCACCACGCTTTTCTAAGGCGGTTTGGTATGGTATCCAGGCTCGGCATAAATATTTGTAAGCCATATATTTATTTATCTTTGCCAGTGAGTGAACTTCTTGTTTTAATCAGACGAACTTCATTTTAGTGGAAAGCTTTTTTTTGTATTTATAGAAATATTAAGTTTAGGAAGAGAGATCTTCTTCTTTTTTATCGATGAAGCAAGCATCAGTCGCTACCAGCCCAGAACTTGGCTACTGATATCGCATCATCCGTTGACATCATGAGGTCATCTGCTGAGCAGATGGCAGGGTACGGAGAGCAGGATGTCAAATGTGCCATTGTTTGTGTGCCTTTCCCACAGTCGCACAAGGTCTTTTTAAATTGATAATTCTCTCAAGGAAGATACCCCTTGTGAGATACCGTTCAGCCTGGAGGAGGTTCGTATACCTACTAAAACTCCTTGGGTGTTATTTTTATAACGTTCAAGACAGTTTAATAATTTTATTTTTATTAATCTTTTTTAATAATTCAAACAATTTAGAATGAAAAAGAAACTAATTTTAACTTTGTGTGGCAGAGCCAGAAATCTCCGAAGAGGCGCTAATAGCGTGGGTTGGATGCTCGGAACCGAGCATTCGTGCGGCAGCTGGTCCTACTGCACTCTCAAACTTACTACAGCGATACAGACCCGATTTGATGTCGCCTGACTTTTCGCCAATATCGGTTTACCATATCCTACACCATGAGTTTGGTATGTTTTTTAATCTGTTTATTATGTTAAATAAAAAAAAATAGCCTTTATTTACAACCAAACACATTACTTGTAATTTATTTGTTTTCTTTGGTTTATTATTGTTACGAGTTGAGGTTCGGGGATCGGAAAAATGAAATCGGCCACTTCACGTTTAGGTATTTAATTGAAAATTAACATGCGCGGGTCCTTATACACGTCAGAATACAATGACGTTACAAACTTAAACACTTATATAACATTGCGCGTTTATGTCCTAGAAATTAATTCTTGAAACAAAGTTCGCAAAATACCATCACACCCTGGCCACCACTAGTTTTTCTTCACTTCATTTCATTTTACTTCAACTTCTTTTGTACTATTTTCTTACGTATTAAACTTTAAACTGATTATTTTACGGACTGTCGCTCCTTTTTATAGGTAAAACAATCAAAGTTCTTTATTTAAAAAATGCGAATATGTTCCAGTAATATGAAGTCTTTTCTAGACATTCTTTTCCTCGCGCACCTATTTTCTATTAACTGTTCTTGTCACGCAATGACGGACGTATGGTCAATATATTTTTAAAAAGTTGAGATGGCTTGCTTGACCAGGATTTTGAGATTTCAAAATGAGACTGTAATTTTTTTATAAAAAAAATTTTTCATATATGGGTTACGCAACACAATGTAACGCTAATATTACTGATTGATGTGTAGCGCACCAACAACATAGTAAAGTTCATTACACTTGTCCGTCTTAACAAGTCTTTGACCCTTTTACTTCACTTCATATGTTCCAGCTGAAGAGTTCGACGGTGTACCACACCATAATTTTTATTGACAATTTTTTTATTAAAACAAAATATGAACGTTTTTAAAATCTAGTTCACGTTTTAGAAAAACGTTATCTTTCTTTTAGTTTGATCTGTGTCTATGTATAGTCGACTCTCGATAATTCAGAGTTAAAGGGACTTGTACTTCGAATTACTAAGAGTTCGGAATGTTGAGAGGTTTGTAATAGCAAGAAGAGAATTACTGAAAGTAGTATTTATTGATTTAAGTAGTATTGAATAACTAAACTGCAAATCGTATCGGCCTACATGATCGTTTGTGTGTGTTTCAACATGTCCATATTTCGATTTGTCGAGTGTTTGCGTGAAGAAATTTCGAATTACCGCATGTTTTTTATAATTATAGCTTGTTTTGTTCTTCGAATTACCCAGTGTATAAAAAACCATTGAATTTATTAGATTTAACCAGAATTCCTAGCAAACCTAACAATCACTTAGAATTATAGAGAGGTTTGAATTTACGAAGGTTTGAGTTATCAAAAGTTGACTGTATTGTTTTTGGAAAGTATTAAGTGCAGCTTTGTCGCTGCACGTTTGTTTTAACAATTGCTAAAAGTAGTTAGACTTTTTTTATGTTTGAGCAACAAATAAATAAAAAAGCTATTAAGTTAAAGCATACTCTAAACTACCTCGACAGAACATTAACCCTTTGCACTCCGTCACACGTTGACTACCAGCTACTCACACTATTTCTCATATTACAAAGTATAGTTTTTGAAATCGAGTAAGGTATTAAAAGATTCCTTGATTTATATAAATATATAGACATTGAAAATCAGACATATGTATTGGCAAAAAAATCCAATTGCTATTTTTTTAAAATATAATACATATCTTAGTAATTGCACCATATTTAGATTTGATATATTGTGCCATTGAATCAGAAACATGCATTTCTCAAAAACTTGCGATAGTATAAGTTGGTTCTCCACAATCACTAATAAACTTTAATGTCCCTTCAGTGGGGAAATGGGAGTGATATGTTAGAATTCCTATGTCCCCTGGGCCCCTCCCCAAGCGCAAAGGGTTAAAAAGTCAGCGCCTGTATACGAACAACAATTAGTTTAAGCTAGCCTCCGATTAATTTATTTACTTCTGAATTGATAACTCAGCGACTATTATAAATCAGCTTCTTTATATATTTTACACCTTCAACATTTATTTATTTATTGAAATTAATTCTAGCCTCAAAAATTGAACCTCGAGAATAATTACAAAAGAACTAAATAAAAAAATCATAATTATTTTTTCATGAAAATATCTACAAATTAATATATGTAAATAATAGTCCCTTCGGCATAGATTGAGTTCAATTTTATATATTTTTATATACAAAATTTATATACATAGTTTATCCGTCCAAACACATTTTATGTTTGAATTGTATAGCGGTATTATACTATTATATTAAAGATGGCGCTATGTGAAGGTTAGATACATTGCAACATGTAAGACAAAAAAGGATGTTTGAAGACGGGACTAATAATTAAAAGAAGTCGCATAAATTTTAATACACATTTTTTTTATTTTTAATACAAGTAGAAAAAACACTGATATAAAAGATTTCGTTCGGCATAGAGCTCAGTTCACTTAAAGTTTATATAGTTTATCTATCCAAACACATTTTATGTTGAAGTGGTATAACGGTATTATGAAGGTTAGATCCATTGTCACACGTAAGGGTGTGGCTCACGCAATGTGAGTTGGTCATTTCTTGTATTCAGTTAATTCAATAAATACAGTGCAATAAAATGAAGAATAATTATAACGCGTATTAATTTAAAGTGTGTTTAAGTGTCGAGTGAAGTGATGCCTAACATTATATCTTAGTTTTATATAAAAATTAATCCTTTTGCCTTTTTTGTATCAGGTATAGCACCAGTTTCAACTTATGGTCAAATTCAAGATGTGTCAGATGCCAAACTACGAATATACCTCAACCGTGTGTATAGTGCTTTTAAAGGCGAGGTGCCGCATATTGATCATCGTACAGATGTTTTTGATCAGGTTGTATGCCATTTTAAATAATGTTAAACTCAGATAAGATAATATATGTTTTAAAATTAACAAGTTTTCATGTTATATGTTTATTTTAAATATTACATTGCTCAGTTCGATTACAATGCAATTTCATTGAAATTATCATTCATTTTATTTCATATAAATAATTAAGGATAGTTAGTTACATCTTAAATGAAAATCTACAAATTATCATTGAATACATTAATGTTTTAGATCAAAAGAAATCAGCAAAAAGAGAAGCATAACCGAAGTTCGATGGAGAATTTCCTGTCTATAAATTCGAGTAAGTATGTACTTTTAAACCACTTTTTTCTGATACATTGTATGTATCTATTCTAAATTTTGGGAATTTAGTCAGTTATTTCCTATTCATATAATTCTAAAACAACATTCCATTGTATTTTCAGACTTCACAATTGTTCAAAAACGAAGAACCTTTGATCGTAATTTCCGAATCTCGTTTTTTCTCAAAAATTTTTACCATTATTAGATAATGTAAAATAGTTCATAGTGAATAAGTAGTAGCGTCACTTTGACGCAAAAATTAACATACAGTGAAACTATTTTCAAAACAATATTTTCGGTTTATATTATAAAACACACATACGCATGCACGTATTCCCACTTGTACTCGCACACCCGTATGCACGTACTCACACGCACATAAACATATTTATACATAAAATTATTACTTAGTAAAAAAAAGAAAAAAAAATCTATGAACGATAACTTGTTCGACAACATATATCACCATTGAAAATAATCAGGTTTTTAGATGACGTATGTTTCCACAGATGCTGGCGATACAGACAAAACTACATCAAGTTATAGAAAAAAACGACGGGTCCAACGCCCACTGCAAGTAAGTAACGACCCTGCTGAATATATAAGAAAAAAAATTGGCAAATTAAACCTTAATCATGTCACTCAATTACACCGGCTTATTGAAGGCCACGATGTCATGTCAAAAAATGATGTTCAGTCAGAGAAGCAAAAACACATACGGCAACGAATTATAGCTTTGTTAGACAGTGAAGATTCTTCTGATCCAAAACTGATAAGAGACTCTTTGACACGATTACTTCAAGGGAATACAAACACTCAAAAAAAATCCAGAGAAAGGAAAACAGAAAACTTGACACATCTTTTTCAAGATAAGGAACATGAAATAACGCCGAAAAAACAGTCGCGAAAGCTGAAAGGTTTAGAAGTAAATACAATAAAGGTGCCAAATTTTACGAATATTTCTCAAGATGATTCAGCTGATACGGATGTAACCGTAGTGAATATTGATATGCCTTTAAAAAAAGAGTTAATACCTTCCATCTTACCTAAAAAGGAGGAATTTGTTCGCTCATCATCTGCCGATAGTAACATACTACAAACAAGGGGCTTATCTAATCGTAAAAAAAGGTACTCAAACAGTCCTGATAGGTCATTAATCAAAGCACGGTCCAATTCTTTGGGATCTATAGTATTAACGATAGGAATATCAGAAAGAATTGAAGGTCATAAACAGAAATACACATCCAGCCCCAAAAATAGGTCGGTTCGATCACGATCTATCGGCACACCTGAAATGGCGTTACGGTGGCAGCGGATGACTGAGATAATTGAAGGCAAGCAACATGATACACTTAGTCCCGATCGCTCCAAACGTCTAGAATCTATAGGCAATCCAGAATTGGCTTTGCGTAGACAACGCGTGGCTGACCTCATAGAAGGCAATAAGCCTCGCAATAACCGAAAGCCAACTGTAAGAAGAAATTCTGGTGATATGGCATTCAGAATGCAACGAGTTTCGGAGATGATGCAGAAGAGAAGTGCTGAAGCTGAACGACCAAAAAATATGGGCAGAAAAAAAGTTGCCCGCGAAATTATGAAACAAGGATTTGAGAAGAGTTTACAAATGCTAGCGGCCGAACCCCGTTTAGAGTTTACTTCGACCACAGATTTAGAAAATGACTATGGTTTACAGCAGTATAGAGCAAGCGCTCTAGATTTTGATGAACGCGTAAAGAAGTTGGAAAAGCAGTTACAACACTATGTGAGATCCGTGTGCCGTTGCGTTTTGCATGGTGAAACTAACTTGCGCCTTATTGAAATATGTCATCGGCACTTCATGGATGCGTACTTATAACGTATAACTAACTAACTTTTCCGAAAAAACTAGCTCAAAGCTACGCGAGCGCTTCGGGCTTTGCCACAGAAGGGGTTGTCGAGGTAGGTTTTGTTTTCTCGCTGTGGAAACGCCTTGACATCCCTAACGACATTTGTTTGAGCTATTTCTATTTTTCGCTTTTTGAAAGTGAAAAATCAGGACTCGAAATTAAGATGACGCAAAATAATTTTCCAAGCCCGATAATGCCCCCATACCAACTTTAAGGGCTAAAGATTATCACTTTGTATGGTGACCATCTTGTTTTCTGCCATTTTGGATTTTTTCTTCACTATTGCCAATTGCTACTCCTAACCAACAGATTTTCTCAAGGAATCACCCTTCCAACTACTACCGTTTGGGCGTGCCGTTTTTAAGCCTCTTCGGAGTGATAAAATTTCTTGACTTCCATATTTGTCCTACAATTCTAGATATGTATCGCATACAAAACCGTTGGAAGAATCAACGTACCTCTTTCCACCGGATCGTATTTAAGCTTTAAACTGTCTAAAAATTGTCGGCCGAGAAATTTTTGTTCTCGAATTAGGCCGAAAATTTTATACCCTGTGATAGCGTCTAAAGTTTTCAAATAATGTTTGTTCCACATGTTCCACACAATCAACTTTGAAAAATGTATAAAAATCGAGAAGTAGGGCTTGGAGCCAAATTTTGAAAACACAGAATTATTAACCTGATCCATAAACCAAACCCCCCTATACTATAATGTTCGAGAACCAACCTCCTATCTTTTACCGATCGGACATGCCGTTAAAAGTCTCTCGAGGACGACAAATATCCTCGACTTCCGTATTTTTCCTGAAATTCCACTGGTCCAGTGCATACAAAACCATATGAAAAATAAACATACCGACTGCCATCGGACTCAGACTCAGCTTTGAAATTTCGGAAAATTTCGACTGAGAAATTTCTGGGATAGGCCGAAAGTTTTATTTCCCGTGGTAGGACCTTAACTTCTCTATAATTGGTGTTCGAGCACAACCTCATTCGGAACTAATTTTCAAAAACGCAGAATTGTTTGTCAAGCCCATAAACTCCCCAATAGCTAAAAGTTGAGCTATATAAATTTATAAATGACGATTTTCGGCTTATATGGCGGCCATCTTGTTTTTACCAAATCCGTTTTTTTTTCACTATCTTACTCAATCGCTACTTCCCCCCCTCATACTTTGGTGGAGAACCACCCACCTGTCTCTTTTCGATCGGGCGTACTGTGAGAAGTTTCTCGAAAACGATGAGGTTTCTCGGCTTACGATTTTTTTCTAAAATTCCACCCGTCCATTACCTATACAACCGTCGAAATATTTACCATACCTGGTGCCACCGGACCCAGACTAAGCTTTGAAATATACGGCCAAAAAAATATTTTTTCGAAATAGGACAAAAATTTTGCATCCCGTAGTAGGGCCTCTAGTTCCCAAACAATGTTTGTTCGAGTACCACTCAACTAACGCGTTTCCTTTTCGCATCATCATCAGCAGCCTGCGGCAGTCCACTGCTGGACATAGGCCTCCCCCATGGAGCGTCACCTAGCCCGATCTTCGGCTACACGCATCCAGTTTCTGCCAGCCGCCCTGCGCAGATCGTCGCACCATCTAGCCGGGGGGCATCCCACACTACGTTTACCGAGACGCGGTCTCCACTCCAGCACTCGTCTGCTCCAATGATCGTCGGATCTCCGACAAACGTGACCAGCCCATTGCCACTTAAGTTTGCTAATTCGAAAGGCTATGTCGGTGACTTTAGTTCTCTGGCGGATTTGTTCATTCCGAAACATATCTACCAGAGAAACTCCGAGCATAGCTCTCTCCATAGCTCTCTGAGCGACTCTGAGCTTATGAAGCAGACGGACTGTCAGCATCCACGTTTCGGCGCCGTAGGAGAGTACGGGTAGGACACACTGGTCGAAGACTTTCGTCTTCAGGCTCTGAGGTATGGGCGACGAGAAGACTGGACGGAGTTTCCTAAATGCTGCCCAGCCTAACTGAATCCTTCTATCGGCTTCTTTCTCGAAGTTGTCTCCACCCAATTGCAAGACTTGCCCGAGGTAGATATACTCCTGGACAACTTCGAGAGTTTTACCACTGACGACGGTCGGTTGTGGATCCAGATGATCATTGACCATGACTTTAGTTTTATCAAAGTTCATGGTCAAACCGACTCGTCGAGAGGATTCATTTAGGCTGTTCAGCATCCCTTGCAGTTCCTCTAGCGATTCTGCCAAGATCACGATATCATCGGCAAAACGCAGGTGTGAGATGTACTTACCGTTTACGTTTATGCCTCGTCCTTTCCAGTCTAGCGTCTTGAAGACGTCTTCCAGTGCATCAGTGAACAGTTTCGGGGATATGACATCCCCCTGTCTCACACCGCGATACAACTAGATTTGTTTTGTTTGACTGCCCTGTACTCGAACGGACATCGTGGCGGCATTGTAAAGACATCTCAATACCTCGATGTATCGATGATCTACCTGGCACCGCTGCAAGGCTTCCATGACAGCCCAGGTCTCAATGGAGTCAAAGGCCTTCTCATAATCCACAAATGCTAAGCACAGGAGCTGATTATAATCGTTTGTTTTCTGTATAATTTGCCGCACTGTGTGAATGTGGTCTATGGTGCCGAATCCTCCTCGAAACCCAGCCTGCTCTGGGGGTTGAAACTTGTCAAGTCTTCGTGCGAGTCGATTGGTGATGACCCTCAAAAACAACTTATAGACATGGCTCAGGAGCGAGATGGGCCTATAGTTGCTAAGTAGCGTCCTATCCTCTTTTTTGTGCAATAAGACGACTATGCTCCTGTTCCATTCCCGAGGAGTTCTCCCATTCTGCACGACAGAATTGAATATTCTGCAGAGCTCTTTAAGCACGGATCGACCTCCTGCTTTTAAGAGCTCCACAGTAATCTCGTCTTCGCCAGGGGCTTTTCCATTTTTAAGTTGTCAGAGGGCCTACTCCATCTCCTCGAGGGCAATATCTGGCAGCTCGTCGGTGTAGTGGCGGGAAAGCGTGGCTCTGGGATCATTGTAAACGGGTTCAGGTTGTGGTGCATGAGAAGCGTATAGTTTGCCGTAGAAGTCTTCGATCTCACCGAGAACCTCAGACTTCGACGTGAGTATTCTGCCATCCTGGGTTTTTAATTTTGTGAGGTGGCTTCTCCCAAGCTTTTGTGCAAATACTTTAGGGCCCTTGTGTCGCTCTTTTGCTTCTTTAATGGCTTCAGCATTAGAGCGACGCATGTCCCGCCGCACGCATTTCCTGATAAGCTTGGTGAGTGCCACCTGTTCCCTATGTGTGGTCACTTCACGCCGCATGTCCATTAACTGTAGTGTCTCGTTTGAGAGCTTGGACTTTCGGCCCATACGCTTCCTTCTACAAAACCTGTTCCCTTCGTCCCTCAAGGTCTTCACCACGCTGTTGAGGTCCTCGTCAATGTCCAAAGTGGGTTCCATTATGTCGAATCGATTTTTAAGTTCCAATTGGAAGCGTTGAGATCCCGCTACAGTTTCGAGCAGAGTCGGTCGGAGCGTGGACTTCACCAGACGACATCTTTCAATCTTGAAGTCGATATTCAGAGTGCCTCTCACGATTCGGTGATCACTGCCGGTATTGAACCTATTGATCACTGAGACATCTCTGAATACGTGTCTTTTGTCCGACATGATGAAGTCAATCTCATTTTTTGTCACAGTATAGGGGCTTCGCCACGTCCACTTCCTTTGGGGCTTCTTTTGGAAAAAGGAATTCATCAGATAGAGCCCCTCTTTCTCCAGGAAGTTGACCAGCATTTGCCCCCTGTGGTTACTCTGTCCAAAACAATGTGGTCCCATAATCGATTCGATTCCTGTTTGCAGCCCTACTTTGGCATTGAAGTCCCCCATGACAACATTGAAGTGGGCCTTTGTGGTATTATGTAAGGCCTTGGCTATATCTTCATACATAGCCTCTACTTCCATATCCGGGTGTGCTGACGTGGGCGCGTATGCCTGTACTACCTTTAGACTATATCTATTCGATAGCCGGAGTACAAGGTACGCAACCCTCGCCGACACACTGGATATTTCTTCAATGTTGTCGGTGAGGACTTTGTTGACGAGGAATCCCACGCCACCTTGGGAAAGACTATGTCCCTCTCGGTAGTAGAGCAGATGGCCAAATTGCAGGACCAGCGTGTCCTCCCCCTGTCTACGGACTTCGCTTAGTCCAACAATGTGCCATCTTATCTTTTCCAGCTCTACCACGAGTTCGTGTACGTGCTCGTCGTGCCGCAGACTTCGTCCATTGTACGTCGCCAGGTCCAGTTTGTGTCGGTAGCCTAACCTCTCCCGGGGATTCTTCGCACCCCCCACCCCATCGTAACCATGACCGCTACCTTGGCCAGGAATAATGGGGCAACCGGTAACTGGGGGCCGTGGTTTTTTGGTGTGCTCCATGGGGTGTTTGCCCGTAGTCGCCACACTGGGCAGGTGGGTTGGCGACCGCGGAGCCAGACGCGTCGCACCGGTAACGCCGCTGCCCGTTACCGGCCTGAGTTACTTTGGCCTGGCATTTTGTGCGATGGTTATACCGCCATCGATCGGTCGTCATTGCCTCGTTGGTTTGTGGCAGGATGCACCGCGTGCAGGTGACTTTTAACGATATAGATTTATAAATGGCGATTTTCGCTTTGTATGGCGGCCATCTTCTTTTCGGCTATTTGTTCCCCCCCCCCCCATGTAAGTACTTGTACTTTTCACTATTTTTTTGTTCGAGTACCCTGCTAGGTATTACGGTTCGGGCGGGCCGTTGAGCAACTTTTTACCAGGTTCAGATCTTCAAGGTTCTGATATAATTCGTGTGCCTCGAGCCATACCCTAACATTTCTCTAGAACAAAATTACTCTCCATCTCTTACGGTTTACCAAATAACATGTCAGTCAGTGGGCATGCAGCTTTATATAATATTTAACGTTTAATTATATACCTTATAAAAATATTTAAACTAATATGTACGTTAAATATTGTCCATATACATAGTTTGTGTATACCATATTTAACATACAGGATAATTTGAGTGGCATTTTACGTCTGTAGCCCTGAAAAAATATTTATAGCAGATAATATTTCAATATTGACTGAATTAGAATTAAGTATGCTTTCGTGTGTGCATGACTTTAATGTTTTATTTGAACATGATGAAATAGTTTTAAAACCCCAATGAGTATGGTTTAAAACAAAACAGACTGTCACTGATTTTTGTCATAATTGTATTAGGTTGGTGCATATGAAATGTTGGATTTTTAAATTAATATATAAAACTGCATTTCTTTTTTAAAAAGCTGTTTATTTAATCAAAATATGCTCCATTCACTTCAATACACTTTTCCCAATGTCTTAAAAAAAATGTGATCTTAGAATCAATAAACTTATATGGAATTTTTCTGTCTTCATATTCATATTGTTAAACTCTTAAAAACAGTTCTAAATGTTTAAAAAAAATTAAAGGCAAATCTTCATATTTTAATTTTGTGTTATGTATGCGGCCGAGCATTGTCATGGAAAGTAGTGGGCCATACTGATTAACAAGTGATGGCCGTATAATTGTTGTCGCAATATTTTTGTATGGTCAATTTTCATCCTGGTAGCCAGTTCCCTAGTGGAGTCGTGGTGGAAGAGGATCCAACTGTGGATCCGCTTCCACTAATAACATCAGATCATCATTTTTCACAGACGATTTGAGTCTCCCACGCGGATCATTTTGTAGTGAAAAATCACAGGACTTAAATTTTTCAAACCAACGCTGCAGTTTTCGATCATTAACTGTATTCTCCCCAAACGCGTATATCGATAACTTATACGTTATCGGTATACGCGTTTGGGGAGAATGCGATATACGAATATCATTTAGATTCATATCGTTATTCATACAAAATTCAAATCAAATAACAAAAGGAAACACTTTCGAGAAAATCTCCTTTGTTGAAATTTGACTGGCAAAAGACAGTACGACTATAAACGAGGTTATGCCAAAAACAAAAGTATAACGAAAACAGGAAGACAAACGTTTGCATGTAAAAAAATCCGACATTTCATATGCACCAACCTAATAATAATCGTTGTTCTATTTATTACTGTCACAACATTGTTGAAATGAACACTGCATGCTAGTTAACATGTGTGGATATTTAAAAAATGTAATTTCTTAAATATCCACACATTCAATAATTTCTGATCGTAATAAGTGTGAGGATTAAACTTTAAGAATTAATTATATTTTTTGCACTGAAATTTTATATACATACTAATTTCTTTTCTGATCTGTATATTATTAAACATTAGTAAATAAATTTTAAAATACATAAGAGACTCTATGGAAAACACACCTCGATTAGTTTCTAAGTCTACTCAACAGTAGTCTTCTTCAGAGTCTTAAATCCGAACATGCCTTATTTTGAGGCGAAACGCGTTGTGTTCGTTTTTAAAAGGTGGTTTTGTGTGTACGCTTGTTCGTGTGCACACAATATTATTTTTCTAATTTGTTTTTTCGCGAATCTTAAAATGGTAGCTATTGGCTGTCCATTTGAATAAATTGTGTATATGGTAGTTTATTTATGAAATAATTATTTCAAACGTTTTTAGGAGGAGGGCCGTGTTGTGGGAGGCGGAGCGAGATCGGTAGAAGGTGGAGCTCATGTAGCTCGGTTGGCAGCTGAGTTTGCAAATACAAACACTACTTCAGTTTTACCTAAAGCTTCAAAACCTAAAGATCTTATGCGTTCCGTTGGTAAAATTGAACCCAGCGATTGGAACGTCAAAGAAATAGAGAGAAAAATTATGGAGAACAAACTAGGCCGATCAGAGCCCAAAGCGGCGGAAAAGGTACCAAAGTGGGATCGCGAACAAGTAAGTATTTTGCAATCAAACCCTTTTAAATATACAATGTCTTTGTTTCTTGCAACAGTGATTTTATTTAATTGACTGATTTATGACGTTTCTTATAAAATTAAGTTACGAAGCATGCATAGATATGAATATCCTTTGCTTTTTATCTTTGTGATTTGCTTACAGAAATTCAGTTTAACTATAACTTTAGAAGATTGTTGAATTTTTATTTCCTTTAATCTGTCTGTTGACATTTAACCAGTTATGTGTGGGAGATTTAGGATTCAAATCATGTATAAGTTTCTCCTAACTAGTTCTGTGTTAATGAGTATATCAAATATTTTTGCAAACATATATCATTCATTTATTTTTCAAAATTTTATGGTTTTGTGTTGATAAGATTTTTATAAATTTATATGTACAATAAATAATATTTATGATATAAATTGACAATAAACAGTTCTTGGGTCGCCAGCGTCGACTCAAGGAAGGTGATCAGGCTGAAGAGAAATGGGGTGAGATAGATGATACCATACAAAAACTAGAACAAAAGCTAAAAGACTCGGGCCGGCCGGATCATGGCACAAAAAAGGTTTCTATAAATATTTAAATATTTTGATGTTAAATATAGTATAATAATAATTGTATCTCAATTTTTGTAGCAATATTATTTAATGATTAATGTGGCTAGTAAAGAATTTAGATTTTTATTTTCTTATAGTAACACATGTGTCTCACAGTTGACATTTAGTAAATAATTAATTAATAGTAATTACTATCTTCTTGAATTTTACAATGAATCGAAGTCTCTGTGTGTGTAGCAACGATCTTAGTACATTCTAAATTACACCAATACCTCACTTTGCGTCGTGGTTACGTTCCAAAAAAACACGACGCAAATTTAAATGACGCAAAATGAATTAAGATGTTCTATAGCAAACCATGTAAAGATCGATGATAGGTTCCTGGGTTACGAAAATACTATTTTAAAAAGAAAATTGAACAAAGTAAACATTTAAAAAACAAAATTAATATAAAATATTATTACATACTGTATGTATAAACAAAAAAAAGTATTCAATTGAAAAAATAAACTATTCAATTAATTTATTAAAAACATAATTAAAATTAATCACTGTCTGATGAGTCCATAGTCTTTTTTTTCAAACAAAAGTGTTGCAATCTTTTATAAAAAAAAATTTTCAAAAAAATTAATAACTCCGAACAACAACGCCACCTTGAAAATCTAACGACACACAGTGAAAATTAGTACTAATTAAGCAGCGACGCAACTTCGAAAAAACGCATAACGAAACGACGCAAAGCGAGGTATTGGTGTATTACTGATTCACTGGTATACTTTCCGCAGGTGGCCAGTTTAGCAACGAAATTTGTAGCTAAAGAAGAGCCAAAGGTTGCTAAAATGACACCCAAAGAGGTAAGAAGAAGTTTCTTAACTTTTAAAGGTAATTTAAGTAGTCAATGAGCAAAACAAAAAATCAAGTTGAATTAATTGAATATTAATTAATCGAACATATTTGGTCCTTAGTTCAAAGGATCGTACTTGCGACCACATTCCTTTTGTGAAGCATTCAATGGTTATATTTGGTATATTTGTGAGACAATAATTTAATATATAGCCAACATTTTTAAATTTCTACCTCTTTTTTAAATTTCTATCTCTTTAATCAAAAGAAAATTATTTTGATGGAAGAGGTAGGCCAACAAGTAGGCAGATCATCTGAAGGTAAGTAACCACAGCTGCCTAAAGGATACCATATCAACGTGATATTCTTTATTCTTTTACTATGTAATCTCTTTCATTTCTGTTTGCTTACTGTGTGTATAACTAGAATTCTTTATGTGAATAGTATGACTAGTGATACTTTATAAATTCCTTTGATCTATGACAAAATATACATTTGAACCCTTTAACGCTCCGTTGGCTCCGCTACGGAGCCATCCGTCATTTGTTTTGTAACTGCGCAGGCTCCAACTCCGCTGCGGGGCCAAATGTTTTTAGCATGATTACGCTTGACATCCTACAGAATTGTTGGCGTTGGCAATTGTTATCTGTAGTTAAAACGTGCTCAGTCTCTGTACTGTTACGATTAAGCTATTTTTAAGGTAAGCAGTGGTAAAAAAAGGGTTAAAAATTATTAAACAGGGAAGCAGGTTTGTATTTACAAAAAGCGTCATTAAAACAAAAATTGTACATAATTTAATTTTGGCCTTATTTATTTTTATAATTATTATACAGATCAAGAAGAGTTGGCGCGGTCTTTCATCGACAGTTATACAGTGCGTTGCGTGTGGCTTGCAAGTATTCGCTGCTGAAGGTGTTACAGCCGACGGTCTGCATTTACATCGTGCTTGCTTCCGTTGCGCCTTGTGTAAAGCTGTCCTGAGGCCTGGGTAAAATACAATTACCTAAAATTACATGAAATATTCTTTACAAATTATAAATCTTAAAGATAATAATCTTAAGTTTGCATCCGAGCTTCAGCTACGTATCTTTATATAAATTGGCACAGATTAAAAAATATTTAAAATACCCAGAGTATTAATAATAATTTCAATTACAAGATTTCTTCATTGCAGAGCTCATTTAGCTGTTTGACGTCACTAAAAAATTAGACAATTAAAGAGCTATTCTTGTACAGGAGTTACACTATGGAGCGTCAGGGATGTCGCCTTGTTTGCCTACGTCATTCTGGCGTCAATGTTCCCGACGCTGTGGCGGCTGTCGATTCTTTGAGCGCATCTTCAAGGCCTCACACAATCACTTCTACGCCAGAGCGAATCAGCTTAGAACTTTCTGATACCGGCGCACGCGAAATAGACGAAGATGAGTGGACTGATAGGAATTTCCTCGCTTCTGAGACTTCTTGTGCTGGAGGGCTCAGGTACGATTACAAATACATACAGAAAATAGTTGTAATATTTGAAAATTTCGGCACTAAATTATAATATTATTAAACATTTTACAATTTTAATTATTCAAAAACTTAAGGTAAAATAATCATATTAATCTTCACCTATTAAATTGTCCCTCTATGCCGGAAAAATAAAAAAAATTAAATTAATAAATTGTTTAATAATATTAATCAGTCGGTTCGAGGTATCTTTTTCATGGAATAGGAAGGCAAACGAGCAGGCAAGACATGATTAAAAGCAATCAGCGCCGCCTATAGATATCTACAGTACCATAAGCATTGTAGTAGCGTTACCGGCCTTTAAGAAATGGGTAGGCTTGTTTTTGTAGGTCTGTTCTGTCGGTTTGGAAACACTGCTCGAAGTAGCTGGTTCCACAGTGTAGTGGTGCCTGAAAATAACTTTCGGAAGAAACGCACTGTACTGGATCGCCAATCATCTAGATGATGTGGATACCCCTACGGGTAGGCGGGGACCACAGATCTCCATCCGCTACAATCCTGGCACACCTTCCTTCGCAGTCATCAATCTTTTCATCCATCCTTCCTCTCACATTCATCGTAGCGAAACGGCTCTCCGTTAGTCGCGTCTCGCCCTCGTGGGAATCAAGATGTGATGGGTGGTAAACCGAGTCGCCGCCATTTTTTAACAAATTAGGTTTATTAAAATTGGTCAAAGTGAATCCCACGAGCTGCAAGGGAAGATGGAGGTCAGCCTCAGCAGAGCCCCGCATGCTGAGGTAAGGCACTATAGTACCTGGCGTGCCCGATCCCGGGACGGTCGGCAGGCTTACGATTAAGGTCGCCCTTAGCCAGGCATCCATTGGCACGGCAGACCGTGGATTGGCGGTGAAGAAGGGAAAAGGATAGAGAAGAAAGGGCAGACGAAAGGAAATATTGATTTAGACAGGATGCTAGGGATGTGATACTACCGCAATGGAAGACAAGGAGTGATATGGTAGTAGCTCGGGAGGCCTAGGTCGCGTACCCGTGTACCAATACCATAACTATGGAATAGGCGGCTAAGCAAAGATACTCCCTGACCGTAGCGGAATTCAGCGGCCGGAATTATTCTGAACAATTCCTCGGAGCACTCTCCATGGTAAATGATTATCTATCTGTTGTTAATAATCATTTTAAGAGAAATTTATTGATTAATTGATTAAAAAATTCTATGAACGAGAATCAATATTTATTAAAAGGTGCTTTTGACTAACTCATCGGAATTGAGTTTGAATGCAAATGTGTACTTGTCTAAAATCCGACAAAAGAGGCAATAAAAACTTGAACCAAGGTCTAGAGAGTACAGTGAATAACGGAGAGTTTAAAGTCCTTTAACGGATGTGATTCCACTATTGTTTTCAAATATTTATTAGCGAAGAGCGTTTCCGATCGTTTTCCCAATTCGTTCTATCTGAAAATTTCCGGAATGGATACGTTGGACCTAAAAACTCACCATGTTTTGGTTAAAATAGAAAATGTGAATTAGGTTGGTAATATAACAAACGATAGGTATTTGTATTCATAGCTACCAGTATTGTAGAGATTATGTTTTATATAATATTATAACTTTAAATCATAAGATATAATTATCTGCTTAAATCGTACTAAATCGTCGGGACAGGAAAAATTAAATACATTATAATGGTATTTTCCAAAATGGTGCATAATATAACTTATTATTAGGCGATTGTAGCTTAGAGTTGCCACCATTTTAGAATCTTTGGCCTAAGTCAGACCCTCCATGCACAGTTTGTATGTCTTCGTATAATAAGATATAATTTGATGGCTTATTTTAGTGATGAAGAGGATTCTAGTTCTGATGAATACAGAGATGCTTCTGAGAGCGAGGATCAGGTCGAGCTTTTTCAAGAAGCAAATGAAGAATCTATTCCACGACTTTATCAAAGCGATCTTTTCTTCTCTGATGATTCATTTGGCTATGATGACTATTCGGACGATGGTAAATAATCATTTTTTTCATAAATTAGTTGTCCAGTAAGTAACATGTAAAGTAACAGTCGTAACATACCTGTTCGAAAGATGTCACAAAAACCTTGTACATCTCCACTAGATGATTTTATACATTGTCATAGACATGTCCAGATCTATGGCGGGCCCTTAAAATTGCAAAATTAATATACTCAACCCATTCGCCTGGCTTGGTAACAGAGGGTCATTCTTTTTTGGGACTTTTTAAATTACGACCCTGATATATTTTCATTCTATTACTCATGAATGAGTTACTCTCATAATTTGGGTGAGACGAAAACTTCGAAAAAGATAGATTACTGAAAACGACCTAGGGACGTTTTCGGATAGATGAACTCAGGGTCCAATTTTCGTTAATATTTGGGTCACCGGATCCTTACACTCACCATTGAAAACACGGTTACATGGAAAAATTATACTTATAATTTATATTACTTAACGTCAATATTCTATATGTGGCATTTTCCTGGAGTTGGCATATTTATGTCACAAAATGGCTCTGTTTAATATAAGTGGTGACAATGAAAAAACGTCGTACCGTTTTAAAACGTGGGCCGAGTGGCACATTATTAACTCTTCAAACTATATATATATATATATATATATATATATATATATATATATATATATATATATATATATATGTATATATGTATATATGTATATATGTGTATATATATACATATATATATATATATATATATATATATATATATATATATATATATATATATATATATATATATATGTATATATAAACAATTCATACATACAGGGAGGAATAAGTCTGATCAGCATTTGAGAGGCTTCGTCAAATTTACAATGACGATTATTTTAACAACATAAACAAATGCATGAGCTTTAACGACCAATTGGCTCAGGGGTGTGGGCCCCCGCGCACGGAGCCATTGGTCGCGGGTTCGATTCTCGCATCGGATATGTATTGCCTACAGATATTTATTTTGAGTCTGATAATCCCGCCAACCCGCATTGGACAAGCGTGGTGGGTTAACGTCCGTTCCCTCAGGAATGGGGAGGGCCGTGCTCAGAAATGGGACATATAAAAGTGTGAAAAAAATGAGTTTTACTTTCATATCATAAAATCATTTTAATCTTTGATCATAAACTTTAAAAAAAAAACAAATTTGTACATGTAATTACCGTGCTTGTCTTTTGTGAATGAAATCATATTAAAATTTTTATTAGGAGCTGATACATCTGGGAACGAGTCATGTTCTAAAATGCGTGCGGCACGAGAGGCAAGACGCCGTGAAGTACCTGCTGATGCAAGACCGCCTACAGAAAGTAGTGAGGTAGCGAGGTGCACAGTCGCGTAGCGCTACTTCTGCGCGTGTTTGAGATATAAAGGGCGTTACAACAGAACACCAGTTAACCGCTGTTTTTGCCCTCACCTCATCCACGTGCTATTGCTAGCCCGGCTATTCGCAGGGCCTCAGTTATGTCACTCGATCATCGCGCGAACAGGCACCAGCGTTCCAACAATAATACCAAAGTCACGTGACAGTAGGGAGGTGCGCTAAGGGTCGCCTGCGGCTAGCACGACCTTGCTCCTATTATATTGCACGTTCATCAATTGATTTATGAAAATGTTATTTTTTTGTTATGTTTTTTTGTTGTTTGCTTTTATTTTTTGTTATTTATTACATGTATTTAATATCATTTCACCCTTGCGCACTACATTGCTTACTAAAAAGTGCTACATATAAATATATCCTTTGATTACTAACTTATATATATAATATACAAAATAAATATTGTATTTTCTAAAAATCTGTTAATTATCTCATCTATCACGCAATTGATCTGGTGGCGCTGTCTATTTAATAAGCTATCATATATCATATAAGCTATCACGTCTTAAAAGGCACTATAGTTATAGATATTGATTAGAAAGCTAATTGTTTTATTTTAAAATTCAACATTATGAAACCAATACTATTAATCTTTTTTTATTTAGATTAATATATGGCTATAAGATTATAATAATATCTTTATTTTCAGAATTGTATACTGCGTTGTGGTAAATTAGGTTCTTCCTTTAGTTATTAGTACAATTTAAGAACACAAATATCAAAAATGAAAAAAAAAAAGATTGTAAAACAATCTCATCAAATTAAAATATATGGGCAATATTTGGTTAAATTAAAAATAAATAAAACCAGTATTTGAATATTTTGCTCATATCGTCGAATCCTTCTAACAATTGTGTTTTTACACATACTAGATCATTTATATCTATCTGGTCGATAGATAGAAGTATATAAGTTAGTACAATTTAATTTTGTATCAAAACCTGAATTTATACAATTAACCCAATGATATTATTTTCTAAAAATATCTAATTGCTCATATGGATTCTATCAAGTTATAGGTGCTCAAAGTCACAACGACCTTATATATTTTTAACGATTGAACGAGTTTGCATATAAATTATTAATATAATATAATCGTTTCCTTTATACATTAAGTTTCAGTACTAGTTCCTTTGAACGTAGGTAACATTGGTAGATATTGGTAGATATTTGTATACATTTAAAATAAAACAATAAGTTGGTATAATGTCGATGAAGCTTTATACTAGCGCTTTTATATTTTATTTTTGTATTTCTTAATGTACTATAATTATTGTGTTTATCTATGGTTGTAATTGAATTCACTTCTTCTTGTTCTAAGAGTGCCTCAGTGAAAATTGTCGCGCGTCTTTCGCGATGCGTAGCAGTTCTGGAGCATTCATTATCCCTGTCCACTCCTTGATATTAAGTTGCCAAGACTTTTTTCAAAGATCAACTTGCCATTTGCGCGCGTCCTTTCCCATCATAATTAGTTGTAATAATTTGTACCTGTCATACCTCTTAATTGACCCCACGTAAGCAGCTTTTCTACCTTTAAAGGTCTGCAAAAGTTCGCGGTTAGCTTGACTTGTCGTAGCATCTCGTCATTGGCCACTTTTTGAGTACAACTAATAGTGAGCCGATCAGGTCGTAGGTACTCTATCGAACGCCTTCTCGTCCTAAATGAAATATAGATAAACATCTTGTTGCATGTCTTTACATTTATTTGAAACCAATTTGGCTGTCCGCAAGCTGTTCTTTGCACTTATTTCTAATGCGTTTCGTATATGTATAATGCTAAGAAATTGTTAGCTACTTGGCTCATAATGCTTATGATTTCTAAATTTCACACATTTATTAGCATTTTTAATGGGATAGTAAGGCAAACGAGCATGCGTGTCAGCTAATGAAAAGCAACCATAGACATCCGCAGCGCCACAGACAGAGCGAAAATGTTACCGGCCTTTAAGGAAAGTGTCGTTATGGGAGGGGGGTTGAGCCTCCAGAACTCAACCCCTCACCAGGAAAAGCGCGTTAGCTAAGCTACCACTCAGACAGCAGATTTTTGCGGAAATAAGTTGATTAAAATAACGCGTAATAATTCGCGTATTTTTGAGAAGTAATAACGTTTTTTAATGTGGAAAGTGAGACACATTATTCTGCAAAAGATGCTATTTTCACAATTTTAATTTTCGCTCAAAGCCCTGAATTTTATCATACAAATTTTGAATAATCCTTTGCCTTCAAGTTCCACATTAAGGTCATTGAGATGCTGAGTCAGGTCGATAAGAAACCTAAAATCGCACATCCATTCTTTATTATTAAAATAAGTAATAATTACTAATATCCCTTTATATCCAAAAAGAATTGTATTTTGCTTTTTAAGTTGTATATTCTTTTTAGCATTACACCTCTACTAAGCCAATGTACTTCGGTATTAAAAACCACGCGCCATATTCAGTTTCTAAATCTTTCAGGAATTCTTTAAATTCACGGTGATTTAACGCGCGCGACTTCATAAAATTAATTAGTTTTATTATTGGTATTAAACTCAATCTTTTCGCACACAAATTTTCCTGGTGAATTATACAGTGGTTAAAAATATGTTTCTTCCTGTAACCATCTTAATGTCTTTAAATAGCCTTCTCGATACTCCTACCTCTGTTCTTGACATACCTTGTGCTCCATTTGTCGATATATCAGTACAATTTTTTTAATAAAATTGAAAAATTTTCCAACACAGACTTTAGTTCATCGTACAGGTCTTGCCGGTTGTAACCCTTGGATTGGAATTAGTGAACACAATATTTCGGTAATATTAATTTTTTTATAAATTTATAAATTTTTATTCTTTTGAGGTCGACACAGTTTCTGAGCATATTAAACCTACAGCTTTATCTTTGACAAAAGTGAAAAAATAATCAAATTTCCGCTTTTCTTGGAAATGCTTGTGCTCCTTCTGTTTTTTTTGTTTGCTTTTCCGACATGTTCATCCCTAGTTTATGACAATTTGATAACGCTAAAACCAGTAAAAGTACAATATCGTAAAGAAAACTTCGATTATTTTAAGTAGCACATGTGTCAAAGAAATTTAAATACAAAGTTTATTGAGCCCACCTGGTGAAATTTTTGTAAAAACTGCGTCCTGTGCAGACGGCCAATCGTCTTCTTTTGACTACTGTTGTGATCTTCGTCGCACAATGCGATAGCAAACGGTAGTAATTGTCCCACTAGGTGTTCGTGTTTGCCCGACCAGTATCAGCTAAATACGAACACTAAGGGTTTTGTTTTTGGGTATATTATAGACAAATTAATAATGTTAATTGTTATATTCTATAATGTGATAATCTACCTTATAGAATAAATTACTAAAGTTAACCTACATCTAGTATCCCTTCATTTATTTAAAAATTCCCTTAGGTGTTCGTAATCTTCCGGACTTCCCCTAATAATGATTACTGAAAAAAGCAGTATCGATACCACAATTGTTATCTTATAATTTCTAACGAATTTTTTAACGTCCTAAGAAGTTGTCAGCTGGCATGCGTAGTAAAGCTACTGCGAAGACTCCACCTCACATTTTAATATCCTCCGCGAACTTGCAAATAACTGACGACTCACCGCAATCGCATGACAAACTCACTTTTACATACATTGTTATGAATTATTCAGTTAATATAAGCTTTATCGGTGATAAAACTTTTCATTAAAAGATATATATATTTCTTATTTGTGCAAAAATAAAAAATTCAAAATTTAATAATAACTTTCATGCTTTATATTATATATGTAAGTATACGTTTTGTTTGGGTTTGTGTGGTGTTGCTTAACACACTCTGTGCCGCGTGGGGCGTTTAAACCCCACGCTTTACAACTACATATTAGGTCGGGGCAAAAGTATTTTCGTATTGTTCATACAAGGGAAAATATTTTTTTAGGTATAATTTTTTATTTATTTATAATATGTATGTGCCGTTTTAGTCGATGATTTGTTGCCATCTTGTGGGTAGTGCCATGATCCCATACCTGTAGAAATTTTGAGATTTTTGATTAAAAAAATCTGACAGGTAGTGTTCTTTTGAGATTAACTTTATACTTCCTAAAGAGTTCTGCAATGACCGAAATAGGTAGAAATCTGATGGAGCAAGGTCAGGGTTATACGGAGGATGCATCAACACATCCCAGCCAAGCTCTCTCAATTTTTGCTGCGTGGCTATAGATGAGTGCGGTCTGGCGTTGTCATGGTGGAACCCCCACGCCCTTCCTATTCACCAGCTCCGGCCGGTTTTTCTCAATAGTTTTTTTTAACCTCATCAGTTGCTAACAGTAGAGGTTAGAATCGATAGTTTGCTCCACTTTATCTAAGATGGCGAACCTCATCTTTTACACTAAAATTTCCAGACTTGAAACACTTGAACCACATTTGTACTACTCTTATTGATACCGCATTAGGTCCGTAAACCGCACAAATTTTATTCGCGGCGTTCGTCGCATTTTTACCTTTTTTGTAATAAAACTTTAAAATGTACCGAATTTCTTCGTCACATACGTTCATTTTGCTTGCTTGAAAAACAATTGAAAAATGGCGGGAACTAGTTTTTTTTTATTATTGCATCTTCAGAATGTCACATTTAATATGGTATTAAAACCAGCCAGTTACATTCAGTACAGCCAAAGAGGTTTGATTAAATTTGATAATACATTCAAAATATCGAAAATACTTTTGCCCCGACCTAATATATTGTTTTGTGGTTCGCGTAAAATAATTTCAAATGCATAATAATCAAGAGAAAGGTGAAAGTGAACACAACAAACCAATAAGTATATTTTTCTAGGAATTAGTTTAACAAACATGCGGCTTGGACGGAAAGCTTCAAAAACGGTCTAGCATGGAACGTGTTAATAAGTAATTTTATAAGGATGCCTTTTCAGAGATGTGCGATGTGGCTAACCGGTGAGCGAGGTTAAAGCTAAGGTACGAAAATATGTGATTGTTTCCACCAAAGCTGGTGGAAACAATTACATAATGGCGTAGCTCAAGTAAATACGAGGAAGATGTGTAGTACATTTACCTCACATAGGTATCTTGTTTGGTAGTACATCGTATACTGTACTGCTGAATAGCTACTATCACTTGCACATCCCTAGCTCACAACCCATATAAAAAAATAAGCTAAGTTATAAAAATGAGAATGATCCTGATTGCTGCATATCATACACGTCCTTAGCTCACCTTACACCTCTGTGATGAGAAAGCAACCTACAGTTTGTATTAACCCTTTCGGTACCAGTAATATCTTTATGGATTTTTCAATGTATGCCACCATACATTGTAGATACGAGTTCCATATTTAGTTTAACATGTCATATTTTTTTCATTAATCTTTGCACTTTAATTTTATTATGAGTTTTCTTTGCTAATGACAAATGTAACCTTACAATAATAATAGTAATATCAATAAATTATATTTTATATCGAATGTTCTAACAAAATCTTAGAGTATAATGGTCCATACGAATAGATACCTACTAATTAACCTAAATATATGGCACGGAAAGGGTTAAAATTGATACTTGTATTATTGTATTACTTATCTATGTAATTGAAATATAATTTTTCTGTTGGCTATAGCTTCTTATTACCTAAAAGTTACATTATTATCATCACATTTGGCTGAAGATGGACTATAATAATACCTTGATATTTTATTATCTTGCCGTCTGTCGTTGGTGTATATAATATATGTGATAAATTCGAGGTTATTTAACTATCAAGAATGAATTTATCCTTTGATTTCCCATTAAGCGCATTGAAAAATATTACTTAGCGCACCACTCTATTTAATCGATTTGTATTCCTTTTAGAACCCACACATAAAGGCATAATGCGTCATGAAAAATGAATTGAAAATCAGAATAGTTAAATATTTTAGTTTAAATTTATGACTTATGGTACAGTCCTAAAAAATCCAGTAGTTAAAAAATATTTATATATGTTATGTAGAGTTATAAAAAATAAGAATTATTTTCTAATTAGGTGGAATCTGAACAGGATAGTGAGTCGAGCGATGAAGAAGTGTCTTCAGCGACGGAAGTATCGACCGACAGCGAATTTGCCCGTGAGGAGTGTGCAACAGTACCGTCACCACCCGCTATTTTAGTGACAGAAGCGCCGCCCCCCGCACCGCCGCCTATTCAAGATTATCCATTAAGTAGAACTCGTTCCGCAGGCGGTCTAGCAACAAAACGGGCGTTAGAATTAAAAAGACGGTATTTGTTAGGAGAACCATCTCCACCAGCTGTCAGAAAATCAGACTCTACTTCCCAGTTAGACACTAAGCTTGAAACTTTTCGCTCAAATATAAGCGAATTTCAAAAAATGTTACATCCTGCTCCTACAGTTGCCAAAATTTCAGTACAAAAGCCAGCAGTGACTTTTCAGTTTACCAAAGAGGAAAAAAAAATACAGCCCATGCCTGATATAATACAAAACTTAGTTGTAGAAGCGCCTGTCGATTTGCTTACTAAAGGATCTTTACCATTATCTAAAGAAGACAGTAAGGAACCAATGAAAGAAGATGAAAAAGATCCCGATTTAGATTCAGATTCTCTCTCTGACGATGATCCTTCATTCATGGAAACTGTTTCAAATCAATCGGTACCGCGAGTTGAAATTCACGATGAAGGAGGGGAGTTAATACAGCTAGATAGTTTAATAGTTGTCAACAGCATGACTGAAGAAAATGAAGAAAAAGCTTCTGGAACAGGCACAGCTACAGGACCCACGGTCGCTAAAGCCAATTCGGAATCATCAGAATCATGTCATGACGCCCTTACTTTGGCATTAACTGAAACAGAATTGTCCGATTGGGCAGTAGAGACTGCAGCTTTAGATGATTATAGATTAGAAGAAAAAGATGAAATGAGCAGAAGTAAAAATCCAAGGGCATTAAGTGGTTTAAAACTCGTACATAATGCAAAAAATATATCACCTATAGCGTCGCACGTATGCGGCCGAACCAGTCCATTAGAACCAATTGCATATTCAAATGCCTTTGAACATTTTGAATTTGCCGATGAAGGCGACCAGGATACGTCGGCAGACATGCAGATAATTCCACACAACAAATGTTATATGGAATTAGTTGATGACGATCATGACCCTTGCTGTCTAAACCTCGATCGATCAATAAATTTTATTGAAAGAAGTTTCCCCGAAACTTTGGTGAAATCAACTCAGGATGATGTTAGTAGTAACGTTACTAATAATACTATATGTGACGCAGTTAAATTTAATGACAATTATGAATCTGATCTCATACAAAAAGATGAAAATTTGAAAACTTCACCAATTAACCAAACAATGGAAAATGAACTTAGGGACGATAATATATATGAATATTTGAAAAACAAAGCCGAAAATAAAAATAATGTGGCAGTTATTTCTAAAAGTAATAATGATTTAAATATCATTCAAGGTGAAGTTAAAACTCTTAGTTTATCCGACATGTCACCTTTATTAGAAAATAATAATGAAATAATGACAGAAGTGATAACACAAAATGCTAACGTTTCTTTTGAAGATCTTTCACCGCCTTTAGCGCAAGATACTATTTCATATCAAGATTGTACATACAATATAGTAGAAATGCCCACTTCTTTTCAATCTTCAAGTAATATTCGAGTTTATTCGCCAGCTATATGTCGATCAGTTAGTGAAAACTTTAATAGATTCGATTTAAGAAGTAAAGATTTGCTTTCTAATCCAGAGTTATCGTTATCTGTATATATGAATTCCGTTGCAATGCCACCGGTAAGTCCCACATCGTTTCGAGATATTACTGATAAAGTACAGGAAATAAAGCGAGAAAGAGAGGAACAAACAGAAGTTGTTCGAAGATTGGTCTTAGATAGATTAGGAAGCGGGACAAAATTTGTCAAGAAGTCTACTAGACGAATGAGAGTTTCGCCGGCCTCAAATATTCCGCCCCCTTTGCCTCCACCGCCAGTACTGCTGGCCCCTCCTCCGCCACCTCCGCCGACCTATTCTGATTCACCTCCTAGACCAGTGCCTCCTTTAATGCCTTTACCAGTCACGCCATCATTCTCTGATCCAGAACTGGCAAGAGAGCGAAGGAGGAAGAGTATTATGAAAAGCATTACAAATTACTTAAACAGAAGACTCGCACATCGTCACAAGGTATTTTATTTTAATAATTATTTATGTAATCATTGATTAAGAAACAGACCTTCATGTCCTTAAATTATATTATTGACAAATACAATTAACATTGCATTTTGATGCAATATAATCATACATACTTCATTTTATATGAACTTATTATATTTTTGCACAATAAATTTATACATAAATTGTTAATATGTTGTAATATATATATATATATATATATATATATATATATATATATATATATATATATATATATATATATATTGGCTCAGTGGCGGGGCCTCCTGCCCATGGAATCAATGGTCGCAGGTTCGATCCCCGCATCGAGATAAATATATGTACGGCCTACAGATATCCGACTCTAGTAACTCCGCCAATCCGCATTGGTCAAGCGTGGTATATACACATTAAAAAAGATTACTTGCCCTGAAAAAGTAAGGATACGTTCCGTAATTTTTTAAAATCGCATAAAACCAAAACAACGAGTTAAAATAACTTAAAACCGCATAATAAACTTTGCAGACATTAAAAGAAATTGGTTGCTTAATATATTTGTGAGTAAAGCCTAAAATAAACTTGTGTTCAAACTTAAATTATTATTAATTAAATAACTTAATTCATTTTATTTCTGTTGTCAGACTGGTAGCGTAGTCACTTGCTTGATATGGCGTCTATATCTGTTTCATTTATACGACGCATCTCCGTCTCACTGCGTGGCGTGCACTATTTTTTTTTAGTATGAAAGTAACAAGTATTGTACCATTTTACAATCCTGACTAAATGCGCCAACTTTTAATGGCACTTGCCAAGGCACTCTAGTACTTTTTTTTTAAAGCAGGGTCTTTCAAAGACGACAAATGTTGAAAATTTTAAATTCATAGTTTAACAAATAGTCTTAATTCTAGGAAACTTGGGGCAATTGTGTCATTATTTTTTACTGTTATTCTAGAAATGTTATTTAAGGTTACGGTTCCAAAATTTAAATGAACAAAAATAATAAAAATGAACCAAAATAACCGAAAAATGGTTACAGTTTGACCAAATTTCTAGGTTTTTCTTAAATGCCGATCATTTTCAAACTGCATGGGATAGAATTTTTTCTGATTTTTCTCATGATCGTTACAATCAATATATATAATTATATATATATATATATATATATATATATATATACTCCTTTGCAAAAAACGGCAGTTTAGATTTTTCAACATTAGTGGTAATAATTTAGTAGGTTCTAACTATGTTACTGGCACTTAATAAAGAGTCTGGGTATGAAAAAAAATTAATTCCTTTTTATTTTATTAAAAAAATAATACCTTTTTAGTTTGTGACTTTTTACGTACTTTTTACGGGTTTGTTATTAGAAGGTTATAAGGCAACTAAAACTAACTTTTGTTATTTTTAGTAAAATAATTTATGTTTGTCGCATCATCCAGCTTTATTGTGACTTAAATCAGAAATATGTGCCTATTGTAAGTGCAGGAAAAGTAATAAGATCTAGTAAAATATAGCGCTGCTGGAAGAGTCGTGTAGCCAATGTTACGTCTCACAACAGTTAAACGTGAGTCGTTCAACCGTCCAAATAACCTGGACTTTTAGTGACTCAGGCGCTGAGGGACCGCAAATGCAGTTACATGGACCTCAGAGGAAACCTTGAAGAGGGACGAGGAGGACAAGTTAGGCTATGGACTGTGAGAAAGAGACTTTTAGCGGCTGATATACGCAGTCGACGCCAGCATGGGCCCCTGAGTTACTCCGTGAGCACCGGATTGATTGAGGTTCGCTAGGAATCGTCTGTCTTGGACACTAGGTAACTGGAGCGCTACTCTTCTCCGATGAGGCTCGAATTTATCCGCATGGTGAGGACCGACGTCGGCAGGTGTTACGAAGACCAGGGGAACAGTATACTGAGGTGTGTTTTGAAGAAATCACCCCTTATGGTGGAAGATCTGTTATGTTTTGAGCAAGCGTAACTTCCAGCTATCGTAACGAGACGTACGCATTTAGTAATTCATTGAAAATGATTTACTAAATGCGCAAAGGAATCCTTTGTCAAAATGCACTACCCGCTCTGACTGTAATTGGTGAAGATGCCATTTACATGGATTATAATGCTCGGGACCACCATTCTGGCGACGTAGATACTTATATGCAAGAGGCCGGTATTCGTCGTTTGGACGGGCAAGCGCGCAATCTGTCCACCACCTCCACAAAAACACCAGGGAACTTAAATATGTGATCTCGGCTAAGTGGGAACATATTCCACGGTACACCATCAACCGCCTGATGGAAAGCTTGCCAAAACGATTACATGCCATACTTGCTGCAAGGGGAGGTTATACTCTTTATTAATTAATCTTCTTTTTTATTAAAGCACCATAAAAATCATCGTAGCCTTAATTTCACAATACCCATAAAATTGTCCATTTTCACACGGATTTCTGTTTACATTGATGCTAAAACACCGATTCTAGAATTAAAGTTTAAAGAAAATATCTAAAAAATAAAATAGAAATTTCTAGTCATCTAAGGTCACATACTAAAATATTAATATTATCCATTGAAAACCCAATGACTGTAAGGTGGCAGTTTTTTTCGCAAAGGAGTATATATACGGTACTTTTATAAACACTATTATATATAATACTACAGTATCTATGTTTCGGCAGACACAACTTTGAACAGGAAAGACACATTTTAATTCAAAATTGACATTTCGAGGAAACCCTTAGTAGACTAATTATAGTTAAATTTTCAGTGGGTTTCGGAGCCGGACCTGACGATGAACGTAAGCAAAACATATCCAATACAGTATCGTGAACTCGTGAGTCGCATGCTGTACTCATCTATCTCGCACCAATCATTAGCTAATTGTACGTGGTCTTGTCTCGCTCAGTTGTTCGTTGCTTGTTTTGCATTTCGTTACAGCTTATATTTGAAGTTAGATCTCATTCCCATGTTACATTTCCATACAACTTAATTTATGTGGTAAAAATTTGAATTTTCTTTAATTTAATGAATAATGACAGCATTTTCTTTAATAGTGAGAATGGTAGAATGAATAGTTTTCTTTGGGCATTTTATTTTTATTATAACTTCTATTTCTCTTTATATTTTTAATAAATATAGCCGAGGCTATACAAAATGCATGTATATAAACAGCTTCATGTATGAGGAGCAGAATATGAATGGCTTTGTGCATTCGAAGAAGTAGAAGTTCGCTTATTACAATGGAGTGTTGATATACAAATGTTATCGATTATTTATGTCTTGTTCTGATAGGTGTTTAATGCTTTATTATTGATAATGTTTTATAATTAAATTACGGATGAGTTACCATTGTACCAATACTATACTAGTTAGTTAATAGCTGATTGATAGATCGTTAAACAGCTAAGTTTCTAAGGGTTTTTAAAATGTTGTCAATTATCTGCCGTGCTTATAAGTTGAGATTCTCACCTTTCTGGATTCTCAACGATCAGGTGTTCCACTAAATTTACCACTGTGTTTTGTTTCTGCCATATCAATAGAATACAGTGAATGTGATCATTGAAAGGACAAATATAATTATATATTTGCCAAAATGGAGCTATAATTAGCATAAACAGCTAAAGAGACTTAAGTTTACAATCTCACTATTTTTTTTATTTAACAATGTACTTCCGTTCTTAACATTTTTAAAGTATTCAAATAAAAATAATGCGATAACTGTGATTAGCATCACATGAATTAATAATTTTTCCAGCATGAACGTTCGCAAGAATCTGGATATAGAGCGCACAAGTCTACTGGAACATTACAAGAGGGTCCCCCGATACCTCCTCCTCCTGCTTGTTACTCTCCACCTGTAGATCAAGATTTGTCGTATGGAAGAAAATCTGGTCAGTACTTTAAAATTCATTAAATATAAATTACAATTTCATGATCGAAATCCGTTGTCATATTTCGATTAATATTACACGTGCATGTGGTATAAGTGTTATGTTAATTTCACATTGGGAGGATTAATAATGACTTCATACATACGCTTCCGCGCAAAAGTATTTGGTCAACCAGTAAAATACAATTTGTAGAATTTTGAATGAGTGAAACTACTATTATATATAATCATGTGAACTATTTATTAACAATATTTTAGACATGGACAGTCATAACTTTTACTTAGCTAAGATCCGCGATAAGCAAACAAAAACAGAAAAACAATAATGTGTGTTTTCTACTGTAAGAAGTGGATTTACAGGAAACTTAAACTAAATCTTACCCAAAAAACGGTTAAACCGTTAAACCGTTAAATGTCTTGCCCTAACAATGGGCTCAACTATATATAAACAGTACCTCCAGATAGAAACAGAGATATGTGTGAGAGTGAGGGAAGGGGATGACATACATATTACGTCAGGGCAAAAAAAGTATTTTCGTATTTTAAATGTATTATTATAATAGTAATCAAACCTCTTTGGCTGTACTGAATGTAACTGACTTTTAATACCATATTAAGTGTGATATTCTGAAGATACAATAAATAAAAAAAAACTAGTTCCCGCCATTTTTCAATTGTTTTTCAAGCAAGCAAAATGAACGTATGTGACGAAGAAATTCGGTACATTTAAAAGTTTTATTACAAAAAAGGTAAAAATGCGACGAACGCCGCGAATAAAATTTGTGCGGTTTACGGACATAATGCGGTATCAATAAGAGTAGCACAAATGTGGTTCAAGTGATTTAAGTCTGGAAATTTTAGTGTTGAAGATGAGGTTCGCTCTGTACGCCCTGTCACAGATAAAATCAGTGCCATTTTAGAAAGTGGAGCAAGATCGACATATTAGTAGCTAAGACATTGCTTAAGAACTGGATGTTGATCATAAAACAGTTTTACGTAATTTACGAAAGTCTGGGTACAAGAAAAAACTTGACATTTGGGTACCACATTTGCGACTCTTTGTTGAAACGTAACAATTCCGAACCATTTCTTAAACAGTTAATGGGTGATGAAAAATGGGTGACTTACGATAAGAATGTGCGAAAAAGATCATGGTCGAAGCATGAACAAGCCCCACAGACCGTGGCAAAGCCCGGCCTGACTCGGAACAAAGTGATGCTATGTGTATGGTGGGATTGGAAAGGAATCGTCCACTATGAGCTTTTGCCACCGGGTAAAACTATCGATTCTGACCTCTACTGTGAGGTTAAGTAAGGCTATTGAGAAAAACCGGCCGGAGCTGGTGAATAGGAAGGGCGTGGTGTTCCACCATGACAACGCCAAACCACACTCATCTATAGCCACGCAGCAAAAGTTGAGAGAGCTTGGCTGAGATGTGTTGATGTATCCTCCGTATAGCCCTGACCTTGCTCCATCAGATTTACACCTGTTTCGGTCATTGCAGAACTCCTTAGGAAGCATAAAGCTAACCTCAAAAGAATACTGTGAACACTATCTGTCAGATTTTTTTAATCAAAAATCTCAAAATTTCTACAGGAATGGGATCATGGCACTACCCACAAGATGGCAACAAGTCATCGATCAAAACGGCACATACATATTATAAATAAATAAAAAATTATACCTAAAAAAATAATAATATCCTTTGTATGAACAATACGAAAATACCTTTGCCCCGACTTATTACATATCGTCACGCCTGTCTCCCGTTTCGATGTCACCGTCACATTTTCCGTCTCTTGTATACAATGACCCCAAATATACAAACTCATTCACTTGCTCAACTTTCGGAAGAAATCCTGCAATCAGCACCTCATACTGCGTCTTCCCTTTCAAAAACCATCACTTTCGTCTTACAAACATTCATCTTCATTCATTTCCTTTCAAAAACTCCACATTATAGTCATTATTTCCTGCTACTCTCTTTCCGACGAAAAATTATGACATTAGATACAGGTGTTAATATGTGTTTGTAAAAACTAGTAAATATTTAGTGATTATACGAAATATAATTATTACTTACTAAACATATTTACTAAATAAGCGATGGATTTATGAATATTGCTAAAGCTACATCGCTTAGGATGCAGAGAGATGTCTGGTTGTGCTTTTTTCTGCCATTTTTGTATAATAGCCATTCTTTATAAGATCACTTATTAAAAACATGTTTTATTAATTAAATGCTAACGTATTTCATTACATTAATTAACATTATTATAAAATTTTGTCATTCATTTGTACGTCGAATATGCGTTTGATGTACAGATAATAAAATTAGTGGGCGCACGTGGCACAACACTAACCCTGAGGTGGACGCTGAGGAACGTGAAGCGACGCTACTGTGGTTTGAAGCGCGCTGTGCAAGGCTTGTAGAGCAACGGCGCGTGTGCGAACACTCCGCTGGGCCCTCTGCGCGCCGCCTCGCGTTTCTCCAGCGGCGACTTGCTCGTCCGCTCTCTGGTACAGCATTTGTAACAAACGTGCACTTTTTTACCACACTCAACGCAACTCTTTCATTAATAAAAATATAAAGAGGAGGGCCACACTAGTTAATTCCACTAGTTAAAAGTATTTGGAGTATCATCAGCCTATATCAATTGTCGGATACAATACGGATTTTGACAACCAATTTTAGGTTTATTTTTTGTTTTTGGTATTCTGGTTATGTTACAGTGCTAAATAGTGTTCACAAAAGTAAAGTTTAATGGGAATTTTATATTCATTGTGGTAGGTCAGGTCTGGTCTGTGTTAAGCAAAAAGGGACTAGGTTTTGTTTTTGTGTGCGTGTGCATTTGTATATTTTAGAAATTAGGAGAAAGATGTGGCAGTGGAAGCGTTAATTAAAAGAAAGGTAAAGAGAATTGGATCTCCAACTTTTAAAGTTCACCGTTCACAAAGCGCATTTATAAACCTTCCATTGAGAAAAAAGTTTTGTGTATGAGTGGGTTATGCCTGATGTAGTTTAAATTGCTAAATGACTAATGGTAAAAATGTTTTTTATAGCGGAAAAACAAGCGGCAGCCGTGGCTGAAATAGTTCAAGTGTCAGCACAGCGGGAGGCGCATCAAGCCATGATGGCAGCAGATAGGTAAACTATTTTGAACATATTTCTAGAATGAAAAAGCATCATTGATCTTTTTTATGTGCACATTACAGTCTGTAGCAGTCTAGGAGACAAGTTTATCTCGAGCCGGGAAGATTTTGTTTTCAATCTGAATAATTTCTGGGAGATAAATAAAATAATAATATTTTTTTTTGAATAATAATAATTTAATAATTACTCGCCCTGGTAAAGGTGATAAAAATACTGAAAGATAATACATCCCTTCGCAATTACTAAGGATGTTCGGTGAGATATAGATCATAGACATTTCAAACCGCTCGACGTTTACGCGTCAAGATAGAAACCCTTATACTGGATCTATGTAGGCCCAGAGATGAGAGTACTCATATTCTATATGCAGCTATACTTGTGCCTTATAATGTAAGAGGGGGTGACTCGGCTTGAAATACTTTCTTTACTGAGTTTACCCAGTTTTTAGAGGTCAACTTGGCCTTATCTTCTGTATCACCACGAATCTGGACATTATTTGATGTATTGACGCCATGGTTTACAATACATGGCGTCAATACATCAAATGATGTACAAGGGGAGTGTTGTTGAAACGGGGAGACACGCACGAATTACTTATAGCTCTTTCTGTAAATACTGTATTACTGGTATAAATTAAAAGTACTTAATACAGTGTATTATATGAATCAAGTTCGATACCAGACCAGCACCTGTACCTTTGAAATTGTAATTTAATTAATGTTTGTACGAATTTATCACACACTTTGTCAAAGACAACGTCGTAAAGCGGCTTTCGTGGTAGAAAATAATTTGAGAGGAATGCTAATCTCAATGAAGCTTATTATTAGCTTATTTAATAATTGTAAAAAAGGTTGAAGAAATAAGGGCTTTTATTAAATACTAGCTGACCCGGCAAACTTCGTACCTTCGCAGAATCCTCAGAATATATTCCTAATATTTTTATCATATTTACTCACCTTTTAAACCTTCCCTGGACTTCCAAAAATAATTCAAAACCAAAATAACCAAATAAATCCAGCCGTTCTCGAGTTTTAGCGAGACTAACGAACAGCAACATATATATATATATATATATATATATATATATATATATATATATATATATATATATATATATACACATATATATATACATATATATATATACATATATATATATATATATATATATATATATATATATATATATATATATATATATATATATATATCTCAACTGTCTTGTCAACAAGTCTATTTTGTCATGTCATATATGTTGTCAGTTGTAACAAATTTTACTAGTGACGTTTTCACTTTTGAAGCTCACTTTAAAACAACTATAGAACAATTTAGGTATATCGTTTTTCTCCACCATTAATTGCACACCTTAATTGTCTTGTTTTCCAATATAATGTAAGTGATTACAAACGGCGTCTCCCTAGACTATCTAGGAAATCACGAACTAATAAATGATTATCACTGTGGTTTCAGTAGTGCCAATTTTAAGTTTACGTTATCCGGTTAGCAACAGATCCAGTTGTACACAAACACGCGCTATGTTTCAGTTTCGAAGTAGTTTAAAGTTACAACCGAAACAAAGCACAAATGCAGTACGAAAATGGTTATTACTTTCGTATCTGGGCTCTAGTTCCAAAATTCCTACCAACTATACCTGACTGAGTTCAAAGGTTTACCTTAAAAAATCGAATGACCAGATAATAAGATTGGTGTTGATAGCCTTATGCCCTTATAATTTAATCTTATGAATTGTGTTCTAGCCCATATTTACATATACTAACGTATTTTCCATTGTCTAAGCAATACTTAAGTGTTTATTTGTTGCAGGAGACGAAGTGCGTCTGGTGGTGTCGGGGATTAGTTTCAGGAGTAAGCTGTAAGAGAAGATGGATTCGCCAGTACAGGCTTATATAATATATAATAATTTCTTAGTTAATTATAATTATTTCTTAAATTTTTTATTTCGACTTTGTAGTCGCGTTACGCATTTCTATATTTATTTAATATTAGTATAAACTAACTATCACAACTGACAACTATTAAAAAAGCATTGATCAATGATATACTCATGAATTATGGATAAGTTCGGACTAACATTTTTGCAACTCTATGCTCTCTATGGTTTTAAAAATAATCCATATGCTGATCAAATAAATATGCAAAATTCAACTGCCCATCCAAACTTATACATAGATCTATTAAGTTTCCACCTAAACTTACGTATTTGTTAATTGTGCATTTAATACTAAACGTTGTTGCAACTCAAACCGGCATACTTTATATGCGAATCATATAATTGTAAAATGCCTTATTTTATAGAACATTTAACGACACGAACGACATGAAATTACGCTCAACATATATTTTCACGCGATGATGTTTTGTTAATAATTAATTGACTTCTAGCGCCATTTTTACGGGAAGCGCTAATTTTATTTATTTATTTATCAGCATACAAGTATGCTTATTTGGTGAAACCAGAGAAAACGTTATACCAGAGATGGCCAACTTGATTATACCGAATGACAACTATTTGCTAACTGAACTCTGTACGACCTACCAATTACTTAATCAATGCTTCTTTCTTCTTTATAAATATTATTTTTTATTTTTATGAAGCAAATTATAGGAAAATTGATGATTATTCTTAGTATATAAACATTATATTCTTCTTTGCCCTGCAATAATCGACCGCACTACTGGCCACGATTGCCCATTTGGCTACCTCTGTATTATACTATTAGACGCCGGCGGTCCAATGGCTTAGGAGTGTTACAATCCGTCACTAATTTGCTTGATTATAATACATATTGTTACGCCTGCTAATAATTATGGGCACTGTCTAGCGGCAAGTGGGAGTTCCGATGGTTCGTGAACCTTCCATTCATTTCCAGTATTCCGGCTTTATACAGGTTGTTCTACGTAACAAAAGACTGCTTTTGTAAGCGTGAGTGACATTTGGTTATGCGAAAATATATTTTATTAATATATATTTATTTAACTTGATAATTAAATAAGTATTTGTTAATATTTTTTTTTTGAAATTCATACTTATGTGTAAGAAATAGGATTAAACGATTAAAAAAATTATGAATCATTATTTGTAATACTGTTATTTCCATTGTAAAGGTAATAAGCCAAAGGGTGACTATGAACAATTGTAGTGCACACAATATGTATAAAAATTGTTAAAATATAGCTTTTTTGAAGCAATATTTACTTCATTTATATTGAGTTTGTTAATGACAAAGTTCTTTCAGAATTACTATAATAATATTGCACTTGCGATACATACAAAAATTATTTTTTTTTACATAAAAGTTTTGCACAACAAATATGTTCTTTCAAAAATATCGAAGAAAAGTTTCTCTTTTATTGGTGTGATACCTCTTTGGTTCAAGAAAAGAATTTACCTATACCTATGTCAAAAATGTTTATTCATAATAGGCGTGCTAGAAATGCCAAATGACTTAAAAGGATAAATATTTATATAACATAGAGAATTTAAACAAATCTAGATTTAAACGTTGTCCTGAGTTCTATTTCTTAAACTTAGACTTATAACTAGAAATGTTATTTTTATAGTGTTTTGTGATGTGTTGTATAAATTAATGAATACTATTTTGTAAAACTGTAGATTTGTTCGTAAATCTATCGCATTTTCTTTATTTTTACCATCCCTTTCGGAGAAGAATCCATTTCAGACTTTCTTTCACTAAATATCACCGATGGTAGCAGTAGAATTCAAAAGTTATCGCGATATCTTTTGCAGGTCTACTCTGACTTTGCCATCTGGGTTTCTGTTTAGTGACAATTTTGTCCTACCACTTTTGGAACATGCGGTCAGTGGCGGAGTTAGGTGTCGGCGACTACAAAGTATAAAATGATGATTTTGTGAAAAATGTGACGAATATTTGCAATGAAATTTATATAAATAAGTATTTCCTTCAAATTAGTGATAAATTTCAGTGGGTTCTCTCTTATTTTGGGTTCCATAATATTATTTAAAGAAATATAAAAAAAAGTACTGGCATTCTCATCACCTAATTTCTATGAAAGTCGCAATAACAAATCCATATAAACTTCAACATTATTTTTATTCTAACTTATTTAGATTACATAATAAATGTATCATAACACAATAAAGTGTACTTTATCATGTGTCCACACATAAAGTACACTTCTTTTTTGGCCCTTTATTCGTTTCTAAAAGTGTTCTTAATTTTTTTTAAATTAAAAGTATGTATTGACATGAACAAAAACTTTTATTTACACATATAAACCAAATTTATTCGGCTTTAAAATTTATTGACCGTAATTGTATGGGTAGACCCTGCTTGCATATATGTAACATATGTATGCTTTCTATTTGATATTTGTATAATACGAGTACATATATGTAAATATGTTAGATTTAAGAAAATTAGTGTATATTGTTACATATTTTTATACGCCTCATATATATATATATATATATATATATATATATATATATACATATATATATATATATATACTATATATATATATATATATATATATATATATATATATATATATATATATATATATATATATATATATATATATATATATATATATATATATATATATATATATATATATATATATATATATATATATATATATATATATATATATGTTTATATTGTGTAATTAGTTTTCAAAATGTTAAATGCATGTAGGATCGCGTTTCCATTATCCATATTAACCTTATTGCAACGGTACATCTCTGCATCTGCATCTGGTATAATCAATGGTGGGACACGTCTTGTTTATATGGATTATGCATATAAATAATTAAATGACAGTGGCACGCTGCTCCCACATGTATGACGAAATCTAACATTATACATGTAATGACTAATCTTGAATAACGTTGCTATTTGATGATTGTTTTGCATGAATAAAATTATTTTGAACATATATTCAGCAATTTATTTAATTTCCGGATTATTTTTTAATACGCAGCAGCAATAGAGTTGTGTTATACTACACTTGTGCTTTTCTTGTTTTGTTGACATCATAAAATAGTTTCACATAACGACAAGTAGAGGAAAGTGGGTCATTGGGAATACTTCCATCGCTCAAAAATGGTAGATAAAAGTCACAGACATAATAAACTTTTATTGTAATATAAACTACGCTTATCTATCTACTTATTAATGACAAAATTTTTAAAAACCAAACTTTTATTAGAAATATGAACGAAAACAAAAAAACATTGCCATTCCTATTTACCCGATGGGGTAATTGAGATCATCTTACGGGGGAAATAGGACTGGCATGGGGTAATTAGGAACGGCACGATTAAATCTTTATAATAAATTTCAATTTGTTTGTGTGGCACAGTGTGTTTTTTTAATGTTTCTGACATTCTCTTTTCCTTTTTTCCCCTATTTTTATTGGTGTGCTGGATAAAATCTGAGAATGATTATTGTATTATTATTTTATATCTGTGTTGTACCTTTAGGAATTCGAAAAGCAGTTCTACATAATGGATTTAGTGTTATACCTAAAATACATGCAATAATCAAGTATGTAGCTCTAGCTGGTCTTCTTGTTCTTTATTTAATACAATCTAATAAAAAAAAAATCCTTTTTTGATGGAATAATTTAATATAAAAATTTTAAAGTTGATTGATAAAAGAGAAGTCGTTATACATACTAAAGTAAATAAAATTACACATATTTTGTACCATATAAACAATTGTGATTGTCCCTCAACATTCAGCTTATTGTATTTATGATTTTCACAATAAATCTAAATAAAATACCTAAAATACAAAACGATCTTACAAACGTATTAATCTGACAGCACGATTGATGTACGTGATGGTGTTGAATGAAGATTACAAATTGTAAATAATAATAAGGCTAGGGTCATGAGAAGGTTCCTTTCCTTGGATTGGTTCGTATAGTATTAGTTAAGTATTTTGTAATGGTATTTTTGAAGTATCTGTTTTTATATTAATAACTTTTCAGGATCCACTTGCGCCGGCCCCTTCAAAACTACGTTTCGGACTACTACTATACTGCTACTCGGTACTAAGTTTCGGACTTTTGCCAAATTTCAACGAAATCGGCCCATAAATGATGATTTTTAGCTTTGTATGGCGACCATCTTGTTTTTCGCCATTTTGGATTTCTTTTCTCCCACATGAGTGGGGATGTTTTCGCACTTGCCACCATTTTTTGTTCAAGAGCGACCTCGGTAGATATTACGGTTCGAGCAGGCCGTCGAGTAACTTTTTACCAGGTTCAGATTTTCAAGGTTTGGATATCATTCCTCTGCCCAGAGTCCTATCCGAACAATTCCTTAAAACAAACTTTTGCTCCATCGCTGACGCATGACGTCCGTCAGTCAGTGATAATGCAGCTTTATTTATTTATTGAATTGAATCGATTGATATTATTATTTAGAGAGATTTATATAAATAAAGAATATAATAAGAAACCTCTAAATCGTTATCGTAATCGAATGGGCCTTCTATCCATCCAATAAGGAAGGATATTTAATGCTTTAGGCTATATAACTTCATTATTAATTATTCGACATAGTCTGGACAGATTATAAGCAGATCTTATTAGGCGAAAAATTAATTTGGCGTTAAATAATATATTCTAAAAACAAAATGTATAGAGATTATAGTAATAATTATTTACCATAAAATTAGCGCCTTTGAACAATTTTTTTTTAAACTTACGACTTTTTGAACAACATTCTGATATACAACATAGGTTTACAGTTCTAGTAAGTATGTAAACTCAGCGTGTTTTACAAAATAGTGCACTTTTATGTCGATTATTGATATTGAATTGTGCGCTCAATTTGTTATTATAGAAACGTGCGCCCACGTGTTGTTTACTGGCCTGCGATGCAGTCAGTGATGTCAACTTCTTATTTTAATATTATCTTGGATTTACGTTAAACCAACAATCGTGGATTATTGTGATTTTACTATTGCGACTCAATTACTGTTTATAACATGTTTTATTTAATGCGAATTATTATTATTACTATTTTTTATTAGTTACATTTATGATGGATGGAAAATGGATTATTTTCTTTCACCAATTGACTCTCTAAGGCGCGGGTCACTTTTGAACCAAGCGAATCGAAGCTAAGTTGGCTCTGTGTCTTTTAATATGTTACGATTCACATCAAGTGGTCGTCAGAACAAAGTGAAAGTATGAAAAGACGCGGAGCGAACTTAGTTCGTACGTTCCCGGCGTATCCCACGTCAAATGTATAGTTCAGATAGCGTTCTGCTAAGTTAATTGAATAAAAAAACTACACTTAATGAAAACTGAAGTACTCGAATCTTGTTAGTTAGGTCTTAATTATTTTAATTTTATTTTTATCAACTTCTTTCAATTATTTATAATTAAAAGAAATAAATAAAAAATAAAATAAGAATTAAAAATATTTTAAACATCATTAGCTATTGCTATGAGGGTGCAAAATCAAACGCCAACTACCCGCAGTGTCTTGAGCTTTGTCAATGGGTCGTTTCAATTACAAATTTGCTTTTGATTACACATACAAACATATAATTAAGTGTATAATTAATTACATTATTGATATTTAATACATAAATATAACTATACCTCATATTTATCGGTACTCAAGTTATGGCCCTGTAGTATACACACATGTCTATAAACGCATGGATGTACAATAAAAAATGATGTTATTACTTTTGTGTTAACTTCATAAAGTATATTAATGAAATTATTGAATTAGATATTACGACACGATAAATTTTCCATGATATTGAACTATTTAATTAAATATAAAATGTATGGGTTATACATTTCTATCCATATTACCTTATTAAATAAGTATTAATAATTTCTGCGCCTTATACTAAAGTTATTCTTTTATATCTTGGTTTTAATATTAATAGTGAACTGAAAGTGGGCTAATTAAACAATGATTAACTTTAATCTTATCTTCTCCTTTATACTAAGAGTAATTTATACTCATAGCACTAGCATAATATCGATAGGTTGAAAATAAGGTGAAACTTTAAATATATAAATATAAGAAAAGATCAAGGTAATCATAGTTAAAAACAAAATGTAATATAAATATCTGTAGTATTATTAAACTACTAAAATTTTCCTGACAGGCATATAAGTACTTGGTCCTTTATTTTTGTTACAACTTTTTTTAAAATTATAATATAGCCGATAATCAATAGCTTTAATTAATAGTATTTTTTTCATATATAAAGGGTGTGTTAATTTTAGGTAATACCATTTAAATATCTTTTAAAAATTATCTTTCGCAAAAACCTATCCTTCATCTCAATCATATACTTAATATATGAATTTGTGGTTATGTATACTTAATATCTAGATTTGTGGTTATGAGGGGAACGCTTCGATGGTTGCCATTCTGAATGTCTCGGTTCGCGATGGTGGTGGTGATGATGGCGTCTCTTATCTCTTGCTTGAGATGCTGGGTACACATCTGATACCACTAACTCGGAACCGTCTTTGGGAGCCTCCCGTTCATTTCGTCTATGACCATGTTTGGCACTGGCGGCTTCGTGAAGCTCTTCCCATGCTTGTCGGTAGTAACGGTTGAGGCCACTGCGAGATTCTGAAGAGGAGGAATCCAAAGAAGCCACGGTGTTGCAGTCAGGAGACACATGATGCCTGTATCTTTTTCCATCATGATGTTTCCTGCTGGTTAAATTAAACATATAAAATATTGTCATAAATTTGTTCCATGTAACAATAATAAATTTATAGCAACATTTGTATAAAGTACATCATAATATTGTACATTTACTTCAGTCTTGGCCGCATTCAACTTCCACCGGCGTAACCTTTAAGTGACTAAATTTGAAGAGAAACTCTTGATTCTTTCTTGACAGAACGTTGACCAATAATAAAATTATTACGTAAGTAGTTTAGTCTCAAAGATATACAAGCGTGCAAGTGTGTAGAGCGTAACTTTCAATTTCTGTTTAAAAAAAGACAATTCAATTTCTGTACCATTTGTGATCCGTTTTTATATCATGGGCGTTCTACTCAAATATTGCGATTTTTGTAATTCATGATTTGCGCTTCAGTGCATCATATGCGCTTTTTGGTGCAATTCTTATTTATTGTACATATTTAGTCCACCCATAGTGCATCATATGTGCTTTTTGGTGCAATTCTTATTTATTGTACATGTTTAGTCCACCCATATTTGGACAACTTTTACGAAACTTTTTTGAAAAGCGAGTGCACGTGCTTCGCAGTATGATATGATGGCTGTTTGTTATAATTAAACTTTTTATAAATCACGTTTTATTTTTTATTTATTAAAAATACCTTTTACAGTTTGTACGTTTAGAAAAGTAGACGATGTAAACCTTCCAGTATGCTTGAAGCATATAGTCTTTAAGCTGTGCGTTCTTTCTGTACAATAAACAAAGTATATAACAGATTACAGTGACTCAAAAAATAATGAAGAGATCCATTTTACGCATATATAATATATTTCTTTGGATCAAATCCCGAAATCAAAAAAAATTATAAAGACGGGTATCAAAGACATTGTGCATATAACTACCACCCTAAACGGCGTTTGGAAGATTGCATATGCAGCTGTAAATGGTCCTGAAAAATATGAAATGAACTTGGAGAACAAAAATATTTATAGACTCCGTGGAAGACCAGTCACATGGTGGAGCGATGACATTATCGTATAGAAGTGAATGTATGGCCCAGAACTGGCACAAATCAAGAATTGGAGTGCATTAGATGATGTTTATTTCCCACATAAAATTTCTTATCTAAAATTTGAATACTTATTAAGTGATATGATAATATTTTAAATTTACGAAGAATTTTAGATTGTTTTTTTTAAATATAATAATAATTAAGTTTGAATTTTTTTACAAATTTAATAGTAAAATATTTTTACAAAACACTGATAACATATAAACAATTACTTTCCAGCGTTCTTAGTTTCGTGCTTCTTAGTTATCTATGTAGTCCGGCAATAATTATTTTATTTAGAGTTAAAGGATTAGAAGTATATGAATGAAGTGACCAATGTTATTATAATGGTGTTCCTAAACTAATATTTATTTTAGATTATGACATCACATTTAGTGAAGTTAACAAGCCACCATATGAACTGGGTGCGGTACCTTAAAATTTAAACGCACTCGCTATATTGGATTGGAGAAATGTCCAGCGCGATGTGTGAGCCGGTGTGTGCGCGCAAACTCGCGCCTCCCCACTTGTTGGTCCGGGAATGGTAGAGCCAGCAATGTGTACCAGCGGGATGGTAGCTCACAGACCACCTGCGTGGGTCCCTTCGGCCCACCGCTAACATCCGTAATCATTTAATATTACTAAATTCCATTAATTTTTGTTGTATTGACATAAAAAGTAAATAAATGCCTTTTATATTTCACTGACCTGTATTTTAACGCTAGAATTCAACAAATAAATAAATATACTAGAATCAGGACCATATAAACTTCTTTGCCAAAAAAAACGGGCACCTAACATTCATTGGCTTTTCTATGGATAATATTAATATTTTTGGTATGTCATTAGCTTAGAGGACATGAAATTTCTATTTTTTTTAACACTTAAATCCTAGAATCAGTGTTTTAATCAATGTAAACAGAAATCCGTGTGAAAATGGACATATTTATGGGTATAGTGAAATTAAGGCTATGAGTAATTTTATGGTACTCTAATAAAATAAATTAATAACGAGTTTGACCTCCCCTTGCAGCAATTACGGCATGTAATCGTCTTTGCATCTTTTCAGTTTTCAGTTTTTATTTAACTTGTTTACTGTCTTAACATCAGACTTAATGGCAACAATTATATACTATATTCATTGCGGAATTTAGAAATTATCTACGCCGAATTATATATTATATAGATATGATATGGTACGGTACACAACTTTGCATGCTTGTACATGTTACTAAATAACGTTAAAATAAACTCGTATCTTTATAATAATAACGTCAAACTACTTTACTTCACTATATAACTACTTTTTGTTTATTTTATAACTATATTTATGTTATGTTTCCTATTCAGAAAATATCAGTAAAATATTACTTTAAGACTTGTTTTATAATATCAGAACGATACTACAATATATAATATTAAAAAATATAATAATTAAATTAAACCTATAGCTAATATTCTAGACTGTTCTTCAATTCCTTTTTACCTAATAAATAATAATGTTATCATATTGAAAATCGTTCCTAATACAATAACAATCACATTATCTTTCAACAAAAATATGATTGTTATAGTATTACTACTATACTAAACCATATCATTTAGAATGATTTACACCGGCGGTATGTTTGCCTCACCTTCGGATTAAAATTACGATAGTTGTAATAATGGCGATAAGGAAGACGAGAGCACCGAATGCACCTAGCGCTACGACAGCACCTAAGTTGAGCCGTGCACCAATCGTCTCTCTTCTTTCACCGTCCACCGGCAAAGGCACGTTCACTCGAGGTGTTTGCTCTGCCCTGATGTTGTTACCGCTTCCTATTATCTGTGTTAATTAGAGGTGATTTTGTTGTATTTTAGAAAACCGTAAAAATGACGATATATTTATTTTCGACGTGTAACGACTAGACTGCAGCTGAGTAATCACAAATAGCTCACGCTTATCTATATAAGCGTGAGCTATTTGTGATTACTATACTAGGCTATAGACCCTAGCTAAATGTTTTCATTAATAAGCATTGCTTAGCAACCAATGACCTTCATATATTGACAACCTTTTTCTGTCACACAACGTCAATTTTTTTTGTCTGTTTTTAATTTTAAATAAGTTAATAGACAAACATTACTTCATAATTATCTGTGCTATTGTTAGAAATGGTTATGTGTTTATTTTTATTTTTGTAAATTGAGACTTTATACATAATTTGTGTACTACTTATAAAGTAAGTAATACATTTGTTTGTTACCTTTGTTATAGATAATATAAATACAAGAGAAGCTTATGTGTAATTAAAAATACGAAAATTATTAGGTGTGATGTGTTCAAATATGATAAATTATGGTAATGTAACTTTTTAAGCAAAAAGAATCATTTATTATTTATACAACTGACTGCAGAATTGGCTTATTTACATATATACTGATTATATTAGGTGTACAAATAAATTTCCGCGGTTTGTCAAAAGATGGCCCCACCAGAAGGTTATGGAGAAATTGTCAGATGTAAAACGTAATATCCCAAGTTTAGTCATCTGGCAACACCATAACCTTAAAGTACTAGTGATTCCGTATCAGCATCACGTAATTTTTTTCGTGCAAAAATGTCAAGTTTTATTCCGAATAAGCATCATTTGCGGGAACTTTTGATTTACTTCTTTAATGTGAAAAAATCTGCAGCTGAGGCGCATCGATTGCTTCTAGAAGCATATGGTGAAGCTGCTTTAAGTGAGAGAAGTTGTCAGGAATGGTTTCAAAAGTTTAAGAACGGTGAGTTTGACGTTAAAGACAAAGAACGCAGTGGAAGGCCGAAAGTGTACGAAGACATGGAATTAGAAGTACTATTGGAGGAAGATTCGTCCCAAACGCAAAAAGAACTTGCACTTACTCTACAAGTGACTCAACAAGCAATTTCACATCGTTTAAAATCGTTAGGAATGATTCAAAAACAAGGAAATTGGGTTCCATATGAACTAAAGCCGAGAGACGTTGAACGCCGATTATGCATGAGTGAAATGCTGCTTGCCAGGAATAAAAAAAGAGTTTTTTGCATCGTATAGTCACTGGTGACGAAAAATGGATTCACTACGATAATCCAAAGAAGAGAAAGTCATGGGTTAAGCCCGGCGAACCATCAACATCGACAGCTAAGCCGAATATTCATGGAAAAAAACTCATGCTGTGTATTTGGTGGGATCAGCTTGGTGTCGTGTATTATGAATTGCTGAAACCAAGCGAAACCATTACTGGAGCTCTCTACCGAACACAATTGATGAGATTGAGTCGGGCACTTAAGGAAAAACGCGCCCATTACTACTCCAGACACGACAAAATTATTCTTTTACACGATAATGCTCGTCCACATGTTGCGGCGCCGGTAAAAACATACTTGGAAACACTCAACTGGGAAGTTTTACCCCACCCGCCGTATTCACCAGACTTAGCCCCTTCTGATTATCACCTGTTCCGGTCGATGGCACATGGTCTGTCTGAGCAGCGCTTCACATCATATGAAGACACCAAAAATTGGGTAGATTTGTGGATAGCGTCAAAAGATGAAGAGTTTTTTCGACGGGGTATCCGAATGTTGCCAGAAAGATGGGGAAAAGTAGTGGCAAATGATGGAAAATACTTTGAATAAAACGTAGTGTACTTTTCCTTTACAATAAATTCCTAATTTTTTATAAAAAACTGCGGAAACTTATTTGTACACCTAATAAAAAAAAATTAGATCATCAAATAAAAATCAAAAAAAAAAATTAAAATAAAAAGGTTAAAATCATCAGATAATATTTTTAAAATAAATCTCTACGTAACTACTTGTCTTACTTATTTTTAAAATATTATAATAATTTGTGTGATTTTTCAACCTTTCTTACCCAAATATAGGGGTGATAAGAACAGAAACAAAATTTTATTTCCAAATTGCGTAATAAAACATTATTATCGCGGTGGTGTCAGTGATCCGTGTGTAATGAGTTGTAATAATAATTGTTATTGAATATATTACTCTACACTTGCCACACGTAATGTGTAACATTGTAGTCAAATAATTCAAGTTATATGTATACGTGCCTTGTGATGACCCTAAGACGGTTTTTTCACATTTATTCTTTTCGGAATTTAGCTAAAGTATAGTAACCTCATGTACAACAATATTACTACTCTTACAAAACTGTAAATCCTACTGGTATATGAATGATGTAAGCGTTTATATATTTATTATTGTTTTATCTTTGTAAATAAAACGTAATTATAATATTATTCAACACAATATTTTTATTTATGTAATAATATATTTTCAAATAATAACACTCTATTTATATTATAAAATATGAGTAAGTTGAATATGCACCTACTATTAATATACCTATTAGCGTTTTGAACAAGTGTAGTATATCTTATATAGTTGAACGTTTTTAGATATAATTTTTTTTTCACTTACTTGGTTTTCCCTTGGATGACTAGCTACAATAATATGTGGAACATAACTAGTAGACGAGTCTTGTGAATCTCCAATAATCACTTTGCGCTTTGGCGATTTATCATACGATTTGCTTGTAGGTCGCTCAGACGTTGAGATATTGGGACGAGTTTTTCGTGAAATATCAGGGAGAACGAAAGGCGTTGGAGAAGAGATAGGCTGAGGGGATGGTCGAAGCTTCAGACTCGGAGGGTGAATCAGATGTGGAGTAGTCGGTGGTGGTGCGTGCGGTGAAGTGGTTATTGTGGTTGGCAGTATCGTAGTTGTAGTGGTAATAGATGTAGATGTAGTAGAAGAACGTTCTTCTGCTGTAATACAAACAATATCAATATAATAGCAAATTATTCTAATCATTGCTTTTAGTGAAAACATTTAATTATAAATTAGCATACCATTAAAGGTTAATATATCAATAAAAAAGTGTGGTGGAGATGTTACTCCCTCCGTAAACTGATCACGCAAGCGGGTGGAAACGGGCATGAACTTAGCAAAAGGGATGAACAGGAGTTGGATCTCCAGGCGCCTGCCGTACTTAATATAGTAACATAGAAAAATGTTATCATTTAACACCAATATTCGGTGAGGGTGTGATGCAATGAAAATATTAAAAATGTATATATAAAAAAGTATATATGTATTAAAAATTCAAAACTAGTTTTTTTTTGTGTAGATGTCATAAATGTGTACGTTTTAGTCCGTTTCAAAAAATAAAACCTTTTTATTTTTTTGTTTTATTTTTTTATCAACAAAATTTTATTGAAATAACTATTTTATATTAATTTTCTTAAATAGATAATCTCTTTATAGGTTACACTTCACTTGGATTTGAACTTCTTAATTTATTACATGTGTTAATAAGACTTTCACGTAAATACTTTTTCCTTGATATAACAGTACTTTATTGACAGCTTACCACACACTTTATTAATTTGAAATCTTTATGAAACCGAAATTGAATTTTCGGTAGGTTAGATGTAAAATGTAAAAATAAATATTTAAAAATGAATAGGACATACATTGACAATGAGGCGCTGGATGGTCCCACGCACCGGTGGCGAGACAAGCAATGCGACTGGCACCCAGTAGCGAGTAGCCCTTGGAGCACGAATACTCCGCTATTGCACCAAACACAGACGCGTTGTTAAGCACTGACACGTGCCCGTTTGAGATTTGTGGTGGCTCTTCGCACTGAATCACTATTTAATAAAAACTTTAATTTATTTAAAAAAGATTGCTTTACAAAATAGGTATTTTATGCTATTTAAGGGGCTTAAACATCAATTTGTGGATGCATATACCTGATGATAAGCAACCACCGTCGCCTATGGACGTCCGCAATCAAGGGCATGCAATATGCGAATCACATTTATGAAATAATATACATGTATACTACAGAGTATTAAATTATTGATTGTACTAAATTGAGTTCCGGTCGAAATTTGGTCAAACTTCAGCGGAATTATGGCTGAACTTCGACCGATTTTAGCTTTGCGCTTCAGTACACTTTTAAATCAAACGTTTAAACCTCAATGCACTCATGCTTAAAATGATATAAAATAGACTTTTTATATTGAGAATTTTTTTTATGGGATAGAAGGGCAAACGAGCAAGCGTGCCGTCTGATGGAAAGCAATCAACGCCGCCCATAGACAACTCCTGTCGTGTCACGGAAGCATTGCTGGCCTTTTAGGTATGTGTAGGCTTGTTTTTTGAAGGTGCCAATGTCGTATCGGTTCGGAAAGACCATCGAAGGTAGCTGGTTTAATTGTGTAGAATGATTAGGTTTATGTATTAATCAATGTTCCTATCTGAACCACAATACTCACCATCACATCTTGGCGGAGGACCGTTCCAGCGCTCATCGATATCGCATACAAGCAGTGATCGCCCCGCCATCTCAAAGCCGGTAGCGCAGGAATACTGCACGTGGGATAAATAAGATACCGAACTGTTGACTAGTTTGTAACTGCCGTGCGCGATCTCTGCCGGATATCCGCAGTCGATGCCTAAAATTTAACGTACAATTATCTTTACATTACTATTCATTTAAAAAAAAGATAATAACGGTAAATGGTAATAACATAATTCCTATATAAACTCTCATCTTTAATTTTACCCCCTTAGAGGGTACCCAATTGCCAATAAGTGTTATTGTAGTGTATGAACATAGTTTTATTTATAAACAGAAGCATTAACGCTATTTGTTTATTTACAACTTCAAAAATTATCTACTTTCTTACTAATTTCCCTATTTAACTCATTATGGAAAATATTTTTCCAAAGTCCTTTCTAAACGCTCACCTAAGTTATGCAAGAATCTAATGTGTCATGTGTCATGCTTTTATAGCAACCAGTTTAACTTTGCGTGGTATGTCAATCAGTTTTAAGACTTTTATTAAATGGATAACAGAATCTTTTATTAAATCATTACGTTATTATTAAGTTATTATTATAATATTATTATATTTATTTGTTTTATATCTTATATCTTCTATCTTGCATACTCTCCGAAGCGCTTACTTAGACTAAATATTCCTAATGTATTTTTATTACATATTGTTTTTCTTTAAGTTTCATTTAAATTTTGTTACACTGATAGTATTTAAACCGGCTGTCATAAAATGAAATCAAATGAACAAGCAATATCCAATCCACATATTGTCTTCGTTTTCCGGCCGGTTTGGGTTCTAAGTCTATTTAGTGACTTCACATTTGGCTATGGCAGGATACTTTCACGTAGGACACTTCGACTGGCGGGAGGAACGGTGGTTGGGGTTGAAAGTTGTTCTATCAGAGAGTGCATTTCGCTCAAATTTTTTTTTAAGAGATACGACATATCTCGTGATTTTTCCTGCTTTATAACCTTTGCAGCATCAATGTGTACACATACAGGTTATAACAAAATAGTAATAGATTTTCATCCAATTTTAAGCTATCTTTGATGTTTCAAGTCTCTAGCTTATAAGAAAGTAAAACGCCTTTACAAATGAAACCGTTCGAGAGCTTTATATCATAACTCTGTCGGTAATGATAGTAAATGGCTTAGGAATAGTTCTAGTTGCATTTTTTGTAACAAGAAACAACGATAACGACTCCTCGTGTGAAAAAGACATATGTTGCCATTTTGATAAAGTCCCCTTAACCGGCGAGCTTGCATGAGGATAGTGATGAGTGTGAAGGAAGCAAGGAAAGTATGCCGAGATCGTAGCAGATGGAGATCTGTAGTTTCTGCCTACCCCTACGAGAAACACCCGTCACGATATGTTGATAAAAAAACAAATATTTTTCACTTCGCAAATAGTTTGTAGATCCAAAAAACTGTAAAATCTTATAAATTCTCCATTTTGTCAATAACAACTTCAGATTGGAATTCAAACAGATTCCAATTCCTATTTGTAGAATTATTGGAATAGTCGTGATGAGCTGATGTAAAAGTGCATAAATTGCAAATGAAGAATAATTTGATACAGTAAAAATTGTTTAGTATACCCTGCAAGTCGCTATTTATTTCAATTCTCGATTAAATCTATTTGCTCATTGTATAGTCGTAGCTTTTAAATTACTATTTTTGATTTCAATTGATGACTCACGTTTGCAAACCGGGGGAAACTCATCATAGAAGCCAGTATCTAGGCAAGTGCGCACAGTTGGTCCGATCAGAAGGTGTCCTTCATCGCACGAATACTCAACTGTCGCTCCTACTTCAAATCCCTCTGTCGTCATAGTTGAATTTGGAGGTTGCTCTGGTCTACCGCAAGCCTTTGGTTCTGAAATGAAATGTTCAACTTATTAAATAAATAATTAACTCTTTCAAAGTAGAACAAAACATAACAATCCATCATAAAATAACGTAATAATGAAATTCTATGTGAAACGTTATAACGTTGCTTTAAGTTTTCATTATTTTTGTTATACCAAAAGCTTTTAATGAAGGCATTAATAATACACAGACACGAAAGAAATATTATCATACCAACTACAGGTGTGTTTGTCATAAACAATAATATTGTTAAGAGTTGTCAGAGCAATTAAGCAATTTACTAATTTTGTTTCAATTATGATCCTGTTCTAGTAGTAAATACAACCGTCGTTGGCTTAATTAAATTGTCGTCGATATAAGGTGAAATCCAATGCAGGTAGAATGAAACAAGCACATTTACCCGAGATTTTAAAATGGTGAAGTGTAATATAAAGTAATTGATCCCAAGCGTACAGTGACCTACCTATAACTGCCAATACACTGCAGAAATAAAACATAAAATCATATGCAGACAGTTGATAAGTGATCTAATCGTAAGCGTAGTTTCAGTAATTCAAAAGGAACGCAAGTAATATTTCCGTATTGTTAGATCATTTATTACAAATATATTTTTATTTTATTTTTTTAATACTTTATTGTACACAAAACACGACATACAAGAATTAAAAGGAAAGGAGATGTACAAAGGCGAGTGATCGAAGCTCGCTATTTATTACTAATTTATTTATTTATTTAGATACATTTTATTCAGAAATATATTTTGCATAATATATACATCAGGCGGACTTAATACCATTAGGCATTATCTACCAGTCAACCTACGGGCGAAACTGAGAAGATTGGTTTGAAGGTGGTGCAGTTTTTACAAAAGAAAAATAAAAAGTAACTTTATAAATTTAAATACATACAATACATATATAAACACACACATACACATACATATATATATATATATATATATATATATATATATATATATATATATATATATATATATATATATATACAAACTCCAAGAAAATAAATAATAAAAGAAAAATTTATAAAAGAAATGTACTCTCATCGTTATGAAAAACACTACGAAAATTTTCGTACTTTGACTTTAAAAATGAATTTGTTTTTTTAATGTCAAGAGGGATATCGTTCCAGAACTTTATAGCCGTTAAGGGGAAAGATTTGAAGGTATAAGAACTTTGATTTCAGATACACGAACATTATCAGATATAAGTAGCGTAGAACAAAAATGACGGTTAATCTGCAGGAGAAATGGAGCCACCATTAGACATGTTGTGAACAATTTATAGGTCACAGGCAAGTAGTGTTTGAAAAAACTACTTAACCCTTAAACGCACAATGTTGTTTTTAAACAACATACTAAAAACCTCAGATAAAAATGACCTTCTTTTAATTTTTTGTTAATTTTGACAACTAGTTCTTATTTCTGAACAAATTTTGTACAAAATTTATTCAGAAATAAGAACTAGTTGTCAAAATTAACAAAAAATTAAAAGGTCATTTTTATCTGAGGTTTTTAGTATGTTGTTTAAAAATAACATTGTGCGTTTAAGGGTTAAGACATGAAGATCTTAGTTTCTACATACTATATACTTCTGAGTACTTTATTTGATGTAGAAAAGTAGATTTTATAGTTTTCTAATTGTTAAACTTAAATAAAAACAAATAAATTTTAAGAGCACATGTAACTTGTCAAAGCACCTACCCATTTATATACATATATAGTAGGTACAAATAATTATAAAACATTCATACACTGTTACTTATGGCCGAGCCGCAAATATTTTACATATTTCACTTAGCTAATACAAGAAATGCACTTACGGTGTTGGCATATATAATTAAGTCTGGCCTGGCAGTCGGTGTCAGCCCACAGCCAACCTTTGCTTCCATCGAATCGAGCACACCCTTCACCTTCTCCCGGCGCATTCCAAAATGACACGACTACGTCTTTGCCGTTAATCCATTTCCAATTTTTTGAATCTTGAGGATCGCGGACAGCGCCCATCCAGTATTGACTGCTACTATCACTTCTGTGGATTGGTAGAGACTTCGTTATTTTTCATAAAAATATTTTTAAGAAGCAATTTATTTTTATGTTATCATTAATATTTGCAATATTAAAATTAAAAACATGAAACATTTAAAAACACATATGATAGTTTGTCGGAACGGAAACAACAAGATTATATTCAATTAATTTTAATAAAATCAAATTAAAAGGCATAAAATTAATTTCAAATAATTTATTCATTGCACTGCCGATAGCAGGAATGTTATCGTTTTATAAATAAAACGATAACATTCCTGTTATCAGAAAATGAGCTATTCAATCTCATTGTAAGTCAGAAACCGAAACAGATAGTAAAAAGATTTAAGCCACAAAAACATCACGGTAGTATTGTATATAACGAAGTATAGCGAAAAAAATTCACGAAGACCTAGGCATTAACAAAATCATTTTAAAGTGAAAATGAATTGATACAAGTAATTTATGACAATAATCGGCTTCGCATAGCAATAATAAAACTTAAGTTAGACCTGCATGACATTCTTATAGGATAACTGTTTTATTTTCTTCTAATTATATATATACACAATCAAGGTACATATGTATTTAAATATTGTTGCGTAACATATATGAAAAATTACTTTTTATAACGATTAAAACCCCATTTTGAAATCTTACAACCCTGGTCAAGCAACCCATTACAACTTTTAAAAATAAATCGACAAGACGTCCATCAATGCGTGACAATAATAGTTAATAGGAAATAGCTGTGCGCGGAAAAGAGACAGGACGCTGTCTAGAAAAGAGTACACATTCTGGAACATTTTCGAATTTTGAGAGTGCTAGAACTAGAAAATAAATATATCATACTGTTCATATATTTTTTCTTTATACTAACACTAACAATAAGTCATTAATGTTATATTAATAATAAATGTTTAATGTAATTGAATTTTGTATGTATTTATAACTGACGATCACTTGGCTCACTAGCTAAAACATCTGATTTTTTCAACCATGAATTCTGGGGAGGAATTATTTTCAAATCGTACCAGTCTATAAAGGAAACAGACAAAAGAAAATCTTTTATGTTCGCGTACATAAGACATTAAAATATATACCCTACGCCGATGACGCATCTGAGTTTTCGCTGAAGAAGTCTCCCATGCTGCTCATAGCTTTAGGACTAAATACGCTTAAATGTACTCTTATCTCTCTCTTATTCGCATTAGCTACATAATAGATACATAACATATTCGCTTGTAAAAACTGTTAATAACATAATTCGAATGAGTAGTAGTCAGCACCTTAATGTTAAACATTGCGGCAGTCAACAGAATTATTGATTTTGTATATTAAGTGATAAAGTGAACGACTTATTATAACATTTAAGTAATTTTTCACGCAAGCTTTATAATGAAAAGGTTACTTACCGATGTCTCCGCCATAACTCCCAACTTATGAACCCTTGTAATGCTGGATTACTCTCGTCCACTAATGTTCCTCCCCTCTTTCGACAGAAGGCGAGGGAATCTCTGAAATTCGACGGTTGCCGGTCGTAGAATATGTAGCATTTTCCGTTATATGTTGCTGTACTTCCTAAAGGCTGGTCGCGGAATTGGGGACATCTTTCAATTGGCAGAGCCTGATCAGTATATACGAATGCTTCGCAAATAGACAGACGGCTTGGACTTTCTGCTTCTAAATGAACGCTGACGAAAGCTCCTGGCATTGGAGGGTTGCATGGCAAAAAGAGAGGCTGACCTTCTTCCAGGAAACCAGTAAATCGATTGCAAATAGGGTTAGTTCCAAGATCTGGCCGGTTGTTGCCAACACGGACAACCACTATAGCTGGCTTGTTTAAATCTGAAAATATTTAAAACAATCAGCACATTTATGACGCCCTATAATATTATAAGTATTGTAACAATAGTCACATCTTGGCGTCTCAAATGACAACCTAACATGCTTGCTGTACATTCTGCTATATAACACACGAGTTTCTGATAACAGACTAATGGTGGTATAACTTCCTGAATACAAGTTTAGTGCTAAACGGTTATCTGCTCGCGCTAGCCCTCACGGCTTAGAGGAACGTCTCCCGGGTGGCAGAGGGGAGACTGGTCGGTAGTACAGCCTAGCTAGGTACTCGGCTAAGTTCGATGGACTTGCTGACCAACGATAGGTGTGGTCCTCTAGCATTTCAGCGGGTTAACAGCCTGCCCACGAAAAAAGAATGCAATGTTACGAAGCCAACAATAAAAGTAAAACGATTAGATCCCACTAACGACAACAAATTTCATGGATTAAAGGACCTTCGATTAGCCTCATGGAATATAAGAAGTCTGTACTATTTAGGAACTATATACGAGCTCACTAGAGAGCTAAACAGATTCAAGATCGGAATAGCTGCTCATTCTTGAAGATGATTGAAAATGATAAGTTACTGTTATAAACCGGAACTAAAGACGGAAAACACGTGAATGGTACAGGTTTCATAGTAGATGAAAAGATTCTTCCAAGAGTGATACGTTTCAATCCAGTTTCAAAAAAGATATGTGTACTACGGGTGAAGGGTGTGTTTTCAAATTACTCCATAATGAATGCCTATGTACCAACAGAAATGTCTGATGATGATGACAAAGATAGGTTTTACGAAGAACAAAAATGTGTCTGCGAGGCCATTCCCAGGTATGATGTCAAAATCTTAGTTGGAGATTTCAATACAAAGATAGGGATAGAGGAAATCTTTATTCCTACTATTGGAAAGTACAGCAAGCACGATACGTCTAATGACAACGGAGTGAGGCTAATAAGCTTCGCGGCGTCCCAATCTATGGTTGTGCGTAGCACTGTGTTTCCACATAGATATATCCATAAGGACACATGGAAGTCTCCGGATGGAAGGACCATAGACTAATAGTTGCTAGATACATAAAGACAATTGAAGACATGCGCTCATTCAGAGGAGAATCTCATGTAATCTCACTGCACAACAGTTGCGCCGCTTGGCCTCGCGGACGCATATAATTAGGCCCTAAAAGTAGAACAGAAAATTGAACTTAAGAACAAAAAATTGAATACCAAAAGTTCGAAAATTAAAAATATAAGTGTACTAAGAGAAATATTAATACAACCCAACTGGTTAGTATTATGCTAGGCTTTAGTCTAACATTTAGATTAACATATAAAACAATAATCCTGTATTATTCTGCTAAACTAAATCCTAATATTTTGACAGCCATAATTTATATTGATTTAAATAAAGTTAAAAAAATTAACTAAAAATTTTTTTATTTTAAATTAAAAATAGAGAAGTCTGCTATGTTCAAATGAAAGAAACCATTAGTAAGATAATGAATTACAATTACCGGTTTTATTTTTATCGACATCGTTATATGAAATGTCACCTAAGTAGAACGATACAGTTAGATCATACATATACAATGGCTGTTAAATTACCAAGTTAACCTGACGAGGGCATTCGAGCTTCGTTGCACATGTGGGCTATAACGCCTTCAATATCAATATCAATATCAGCCCGCGGCAGTCCACTGCTGGACATAGGCCTCACCCAAGGCGCGCCACCTAGCCCGATTTTCGGCTACACGCATCCAGTCTCTGTCAGCCGCCTTGCGCAGATCGTCGCTCCATCTAGCAGGAGGGCGTCCCACACTACGTTTGCCGAGTCGCGGTCTCCACTCCAGCACTCGTCTACTCCAACGATTGTCGGTTCTCCGACAAACGTATCCAGCCCATTGCCACTTCAGTCTGTTAACTTGAAGAGCAATGTCGGTGACTCTGGTTCTCCGGCGAATTTCTTCATTTCGAATTCTGTCCACCAGAGAAACCCCGAGCATAGCTCTCTCCATAGCCCTCTGAGCGACTTTGAGCTTGGCGAAGAGACGGACTGTCAGTGTCTATGTCTCGGCACCGTAAGAGAGTACGGGCAGGACGCACTGGTTGAAGACTTTTGTCTTCAGACTTTGTGGTATGGGCGACGAGAAGACTTGACGGAATTTCCTGAACGCTGCCCAGCCCAACTGTATCCTTCTGTCGGCTTCTTTCTCGAAGTTGTCTCCGTCTAATCGCACTACTTGGCCTAGGTAGACATATTCCTGGACAACTTCGAGAACTTCACCATCGATCGTGGTCGGTTCTGGCTCAATATGTTGGTTTACCATTATTTATATAACGCCTTAGATGATTTAAAAAAGAATATTAGTAATATATTCGATATTACAAAGAAGAAAATAATCATAGTATTGAAAAAATATCACGATTCGGTCTATTACACGGTCTATTTTTCTTTGTAACCTTGTTCTAACATTTTTTTGGATATCTAATATTAGTTATATTAATAATAGTACACTATATTTTAGCTTCACCCTTTCGTTATGAGTACCGTATTTAGCTTGCATCATCGCGATGCCCAGTGTGTACAAGCGCCGTATTTTGCCGGCGTCAGCGTCATAATGTCTGTGTCAACCTTTCTTATAAAATTTCATCACATTAAATGAAACTACTAAGAGTTTTTTGAATGATCGTAAATTGGACATTTTTATTTATAATACTTGCAAAATCTCCAAATATGTTGTGATATATTAGAAATAAAAAAATCCGAACAGCAGCTTACCGACATGCAATGTACACATTTCGCGGCGCGGCGCACCGTTCAGTGGCGTCACTTTAGCGGAGCGGACTGCCGTAACGAAAGAGTTGATAAATTTTTTATAAAATTGGGCAATTACAGAAAATGTAATGAACGAATTTGAAATGTGAAACATTTAAATTTAAAGGCCGGCAACGCTTCCGTGACTCCTGCGGTGTCCCGGTTGTCTATGGGCGGCGTTGATTGTTTTCCATCAGACGGCTCGCTTGCTCGTTTGCCCTTCTATCCCATAAAAAAGAATTATGGCACATATTGAAACTAGAATCACGTAAATATGGCAAGCCTTACCGCAACACGGCTTTCCGAAGTCGAGTCTTACAAGCTGTACCATGTAGGGCTCGAGCAAATTGACGTACCACCAAGGCATTCGTTCTACCTTAGTAAGTGTACATGTCTCAGCATTAAAAGTAGAAGAGGTGCTGCCATCCAGAGCTCTCTGTGGGGTGCCGCTATTTTCTGTTGAAATTTGCATTGGCGCCTTCCCTGCAGCTACATTCAATACTGTAATCAAAATAATTGTCATCAGAATTGAGTCATTTTAATTAAATTTATCATATTTTTACACTGCCTTTATACCCTGCCGGCTAAAAGTTTGAGACCACCAGTATAAAATCTTTGTAACTAACAAAATATTTCAAATGTACATATAGTAAAAACTTTGGTATATAGTTATAGTAAAAACACCTGCGTATTCTATTCTTATTAGAGAATTGCTAAGAGTCATTAGTTTTGTATATTTTTAAGTTATCATCCTATAAAGATCTATTGTTTGAAAACATCAATCAGTACCGCCCATGGATCAGGTGGTAGAGTCATTTTAACATTTTTATGTCCTGTTCATTATTAATTATTTTATTTCTCGGTAACTGAAACTTTGGATTATTTTAGCTACCTAAAACATATTTGTTGCATGAGTCATCATGAAATAAATCTTTGCTTTCTTAGTCTAAACTCTTCGTGTTTACAGTGAAGACATCTTAAAATTGGGAAAAGTGCGCGAAATTAGCAGCGAAACTCGTTCTGCCATAGTTGTCACAATCACAACGAAAACAAATTTGATTTGTGCAATTGCCTCTCAACTTAAGTTGTTGAAGACTTGTGTTCATAATACAATAACCTGATATAAGGAGAATTGTAGTAATCAAGATTGTTCGCGATGAGGCCGAGAGCTACTATTTCTAGCAAGGGTTAATTCATCGTCGTTACCTGCAACCGGAAGTAATACACTTAATAGCACCAGAACTTTGCGCAGAAGTGAATAAATCCCAATCTAAACCTGTATTATTGACTAAAATAAATAGACCACTGAGAGATGCTAAGTTATTTGGTCGCGTCACCGTTGAAAACCGCCACTAAGTCCACAAAACAAAAAGAAACGGATGCAGTGGGCTCTTACCCATCGAGACTTGATTGAAGAAGACTTAAATAGCGTTTTGGACAGATGAATTTAAATTTGAAATATTTAGTTCAAAACGACAAATTTTAGTTCGACGTAACGCTGGAGAAAAGATGATGGCAGATTATGTGGTGCCAACAGATAAATATGGTGGTGGTTAATTATGCTCTAGGGCTGCTTCTCGGGTCATGAAATTGGAGATTTGGAACAAATAATGGAATCATGAAAAAGGAGGAATATAAACGAATACTACAGCAAAGTGCCGTTCTGTCTGGTTTAAGATTAATTGGAAATGGATTTTTTTCAACAAGGTAATATAACTAAAAATATAGTTCAAAAGTATGCAGGTTTATTTAGAACATAAAGAAATAGAAGGAGTGTTAAAAAACATGGTGTGGCCCCCTCAGATCCCTGATCTCAACCCCATTGAGCTTTTGTGGAAAGAACTTGATAAAAATGTGCGCAGTTGTTGTCCTTCCTCGCAAGAAGACATGTGGAAGGCTTTACGAGAAAACTGGGACAATATTTCACAACATACAATCGGTTGTCGAGACTAGTGAAATAAGTATTATAATGCAAAGGATGGTATTTTGATTTCTTCTTGATATATGTGTATTAGTAAATAAGTATTTTAATTAATAATTAAATATCTTGTTTTGTATTTTGTGTTTTATTTTATTTTCTTACTTTGATGTACATAGGTGATGCAACCTTTTGTAATAAATATACGTAGGCCATAAATATATTTATCTCGATGCGGGAATAAAACCTACTCATTCCAGGGACTGTGAAAACGGCAACATCTCATACACTTTGTCAGCCATCACTTTAAGGGCATACAAACAATGTACAATGAGCATGTCGCAAAAACTACTAAGCACCATGGTATGCATTAATGGAAAATTGTACAAAAGTATCCCATTATACTTAAAAATGTTCGTTCTTACTTCTCGATGTTTAGTCAAATATTATCGAAGAATAATGTTGGCACATAGTTCTCTAGAGGCTTAACTTGAAGTTTTTATCGTAACAATGGGTGATAAACTTTAATTTAAATATATTCGTAGCAATAAAGACGATTGTTCTCATCTAGTAAAAAAGTGAAATCATTCAGTATCAAAATATTTAGTAAAATATGGTAGGAAATGAATAAAGTTTGAAATAGATAAAGATGTGACGCATTTGGTTGATGGCTGAATGGATGGATTTTATTTTTAATTTGTTATTTATATCAGTGAATAAAAACAAGTGTTTGCGATATGAATATTGTTATGGCCTATATCCCATAGGTACAAGGGACACTTAAGAGACTAGTAAGAGTTCTGGGTTTATTTCATAGACAATAAGGTAAAATCACATATTTACAAAGATTCCCACTAAATTCAATATGCTAAATTAAAAAAAGCTATTTATTTCATATTTTTTTTAGAAAAAACAAGCTTATATTAGTTTTTGTTATAAATGACGTAAGGCGTCATATTCATGGGTTTGGAAAGGACTGATATATGAGGTATATTTTAGTGGTGGCTGCCACATATTCAAGTTGTGAATAGATCTCAATTTTGTTTCGCATTTTTTCTTCTTATAGTTATAATTTCTTCGTTGCAAATCCAAATCCAGATTAATTTAGAGGTGTCATTTTTTAATGTTAAATAGACCTCTTTAGGCTATTTAAAAAGAGTGATGTAGTTGAAAAGATAATGTTTCCACAGTTAAATACATATGTGACAACGGGTCTTGCATCTGCTAGTACCGTTAGTGCGGTGACCGTGTCTTCTCAGTTTACAAGCATTATCGATTATAACTGACAAGTACCTTACGCAGGAGTTACATAAACATGCCACAATGACGTTTATTATTTTTAAAATACATATGAAAGTAACGTAAGTTGCCAACCAATAAGATAGTGAGGATAGTACTTGTTACCATGGCGGAGAGGTCGAATATAGAACTTTGCGGGTGATATGAGGTTGGAAAATTCTTCAGAACACTCGTCATGACAAATTCGATATAGTACAAATACGCAGAAAATGTCATTTTCTTCATTTCGACACTTCGTACTGATAATCGAGGCAGTCGAATATCCTGCGGTTCACCGTGGACCCCGCACAAGGATATGATTTAAGGCATATCATGGGGGCGTTGTTGTGGATGGTTTAGTTGAAGTAATACTCTCCCATTAACAGTACAAGCAAATCTACTGGTGGTGGTTTGCATCTAATATAAACGTATCTGTTGGTTGGGTTTAGTGTGTTGATGCATAATTCGATAAGTTTTACCTACATTATATCGTCACTAATGTTACTGTTAAAATATCTACGCATCCCATTTTAGTAGTATTGTACATGAATATAGTATTTGAACCTAAGTGGTTGATTATCGAACCTAAGTCGTTGCCTTCGTCTTATTGATTGTTAAGCACGTGTTGTAGCAAATTTTTTAATACTGTACACAGTATCACATATTTGGCTCTTTCTAGCGTGCGAATTGGTTACTGGATACTTTTTCTACCTGTATTTTTTAGTGACACTAACAGCCAATTAGTATATAACATGAAATGTTGTAGTATTAAAAGAGGTAATTTGATTAGTTTTTATAAGAAATATTCAGATCTAATCACTTTGCAAATTTGTTAATAAATTGTATGTAATGTGTCTTACATATGTATGTTCACAGACAAGTTATTTCGTTTAGCCATTCTATAACTGATGTAATGGTTATGATACATTATATTCATCGTTTTTTTGATACGAGAATAATCTATAAACATTCCAAAATTACGTCTATTGTATAGTAAAAATAGATTTTATAAGTATTCGGCTCGGGCAAACGTTATCTTTTCACAAACTACTAAAAAAATTAGATCTCAATTGTTATCGCCAACTATCGGGTCCAATAGTATCCTATCTTACAAACTAAAACCTACCACCATACACACTCGCGAATAGGCAAAGAATAGCGTGTAGAAACAGATTGTCAAGTGATTTATATATATTAAAATATACTATTAATGATTACTGTATAAATACCATAATTAATCATATATAACACTTTCTTTAAATAATTAATAGTGTTACGAGCTGGGGTTCGGGGATCGGAAAAATGAAATCGGTCACTAATTTTCGTTCTCTTCCCTTTTAGTTACACTTCTCTTCACTTTACTTCCACTTCTTCTCTTCTACTATTTTCTTCCGTATTAAACTTAAAACTTCCTCTTTGACGCACCGTCGTAAAACGAATGAAAGTTCTAGCATTCCAAAATTCAAAAATATTCCAGCAATGTATTCCTCTTCTCGTCCTATCTCTTTTCTGCGCGCAGCTATTTTGTATTAACTGTTCTTGTCACGCATTGACGGACGTCTTCTCAATTTATTTTTAAAGTTGTAGAGTCTTGCTTAACCAATATTTTGAGGTTTCAAAATGAGGTTTTAATCGTCTCATAAAAAATGATTTTTCATATGTGTTACGCAACAATAGTAATATTAGTATGCAAAGTATTGTTATTCACCCTGATTATAAATCGACGGTTTGAGGCAGTAGGCCAAAGATAAAAGTCACCGAATGTGATCGAGATAGAAAGTATAAGCCCCGAAGCAGAACGTCTTGGAAAAGTCAAAACTACTAGTATAACAAAAAACAAACGAGTTTCAAATTTCTTGTCATACGTCACAATGCCAACTTATTGTAGATTCAATTGACCTAACAAAAGGAATTTGGGCATGTATAGCGCTTCAATTTTAAAAATGGAAAGTATATTAGAACAATTGTTCGACGTTTACCCCATTTGTTTTACGTTTGGTCAGTAGCGTGGTCCACATAGCATATTTTATCTCCTTTTATAAGGCAACATACACAACCGCTCCATTTTGATGGTACACTGTGTCGATGTTTAAAATAAGAATGTAGGGTACATTCTTGTTTACCTTCGTGGAGTATGTCATGGCTGAAATTGAAGATTTAAAAAACAATTGTGAAAATTCGTAACAATCAAGGAGTACGGAATACTAAATGTATACTCGATTGCTGTGCTCTCAATTAAACAATGGACAATTTCTTCGGAAACTCTGTACCAGAACGTTTGCTGCTGTTTCGTTTGTATCATGCTTAATAGATCATTGTTAAACCTCAATCTCAACTTCAAGTAATGTTGACATAGTTGGCCGCGCCATATGCGATATTTTACTGAAACAAGACAAACTCGGATCCTGCTGGAGCAGTGGAATAACTTGGAGCTGTACCACATCACCGACGTAAGTTTGAGACAATACAGTTATTTCATTAAGAATTACTATTATAATATAAGAATTAATATTTGACTCGTAGAATCATTCCACTCCATACTATAATGCTGAGCCATCAAAACGGCATTTCTTAGATAAAAATATCTAAAACCAGTTTTTCAAATCTTTTACACACACAAGTGTTCTCTTGCAAACTAAAACATACGTACGTCTATCTTCCGTAGAGGTAGGCAGAGACCACAGATCTCCGTCTGCTACGATATCGGCATACTTCCATTACTTCCTTCACACTCATTATTTTCCTCATGCAAACCCGCAAGTTAAGGGTACTCTTGACCTGGCCTTTCTTAAAAACTTCTGCAATTTGGTCAAGGTATGGCAAACTAAAACTAAAACGATTTGCAATTTGTGTTGCGACCGATTGGCTCAGTGGCGGGGCCCTCCATCCGCGGAGTCAATGTTCGCGGGTTCGATTCCCGCATCGGAATAAATAGCCTAGTCGCAAGCGCGCCGATCGTCCCGGGATCGGGCTCCCCCGGGTACTATGGTGCCTTACCTCAGCATGCAGGGCTCTGCTGGGGCTGACCTCCATCCTCCCTTGCGGCTCGTGAGATTCACTAAGACAAGACGAATTCTAATATACCTAATTTGTCGAAAAATGACGGCGACGTGGTTCGCCACCCGTCACGTCCTGTTTCTCACGAGGGCGAAAAGCGACCAATGACGAACCGTTTCGCTGCGATGAATGGCAGCGGATGGAGCTCTGTGGTCTCTGCCAACCCCTGCGGGGGATAGGCGTGAATATATATAAAAAAAAAAATAATATGTGTTGCAGTTGGCAAGTTGTACATCAACCATTTTCTTCGGTAATTCTAGTCTTCATATAGTTGATTTCTTAAAGCCAGGTCCCACACACGTTCACCAGAAGGTCGCTGTAACAAATTTTTGTATCCTACAGGCTCTCTTGTGTATTTAATTACATGTACCGGTCCACTTGAGTCATTGTTAATCACATTCTTATGTGGATAGTCAAGTTTTACTTAGCTAAGATTCGCGACAAGCAAAACAATAACAGAGAATTAATAATGTGTGTCTTTTGTGCTGCATGAAGTGGATTTATTTGGAACTTAAACCAAAAACTTACCAAAAATCGGCCATCAATTCTCCACCCACCAACCACTATACACAACACCAAACACACATTACCACTTTTCCATCTTGTAAACGACACGAGTTTCGCCCCAACATGAGGCATCTTCAGGTATAGTAGACTCTACGGAAGACAACCGAAAAGTGACCCGCCATTACAACGGGCGCCATATATAAACAGCACCCGCACCCACAATGTAAGAAAGAAACAGCTGAGCGATACAGGTGTATCAAAACATACGTCATCAGTTATTATTTGGTAAATATGACAATTTATTTAATTGTATTAAACGAATTCAAAAGTTTTGTTAAGAGAATATGTTCAAAAGAGGGGAATTTACAATATTTATTTGATCATTTAGTATCTGGGACGAACTTTTCTTGTTCTTTAAGATCTCTAGTTGCTCCTATACACCTAGTCTCAAACCCTTTTTACACGTGTGTAAAATATTTGGCGAATGATTGTCGGACAGAGTGTGCCCATAGGTTAGCAGATGGTCTAAATGCAGCTATATGTTCACTATAGCGAGTCTTAAAGCTACGGCCGGTTTCACCAATATAAACTGCGTTAAATTCACTACAGATAAGTTTGTAGACACCTGATCTAAGCTATCGGTCCACTTTAGCTTTAACATTAAAAATGTTTTTTACTGAATTAAGTTCCAAACTTCCAAGTAAGTTCCAAATAAATCCACTTCATCCAGCACAAAAAACACACATTATTAATTTTCTGTTATTGTTTTGCTTGTCGTGGATGTTAGCAAAGTAAAACTTTTGACTATCTACATAGTGATGGATTTCCCCAAAGTAACGCCTGACTTCATTAATAACCATATTCTTCCTGAACCATGACTGGTCTAGCGTCACTACCTTCCTAGTACTGGGCCCAAAAAATTTTGGACCACTCGCTGAAAATATACAGATCTTAAAGCTACGGCGCAACGACTCTGGCCTTCCTAAGTCTAAGAACATTATATAATACAAGTAAAGGAAAGTTATTTTTTCCTTTGATAGTCGATTATATCTCCATCGTCTGAATTCATAGGACGAGGACTACATAGGATTGTAAAACTCTTTCTTTAGATTATTTATTTATTTTACTTATGACAGTTATGAGGTCAAATTGGATGGAGCATAGGGTAGTTTGAGTGACAGAAATTATCATAATTTACAAATAGTACACTTACAAATTTTTACTTATTTATATACTATTTGTAAATGATAATAGTTTCAGTAATTTGAAATTGGTAAAGGTTGAAACATTATGCGAGAAAAACCGCTCCTCGCTTGTGCTCTGACGCACCACATGTAACGGTATTCGGGTAGCAACCGTTTGTTAAGTGAGTTAAGTACTACTTACATATTATGTTAGCAAACCAACGTCCCCCTGTGCGAATCGATATCAGGTGGTCGGCACTACTCGACACATGTCATTGTGTGCAAAAGTAGGACGAAGACAAAATTAGTAAGCATTCATAACAGCGGTCGTGATGATTCGTATATTATATATGACTGTAACACAAACTATACTGATCTCTAAAGTAAAAATTTTATCAATTTAAAAACCGCTTTAAAAATAATTCATAAACACAGAGACACATATAGTATAGTAACATTTTTAACATTATATGACATTAGGGTTTCACATTATCGCATTTAAACTAACTCTAATGTGGGACTGAGAATAGAGAATACCAATTCCTTATATAAAACTTAATTGCGACGCCTTCGGCGGTACGGGTGTTTATGGGCGGCGATCGCTTACCAACAGGTCACCCGCATGTTCGTTATCCTGTCCTGCTATAAAAAGAATGTAGAGTAATCGATGTAGGTATTTCGTCATGTTAATTTATGCAATCACCCAAAACGCCCGTTAAGCGGCGTAAGATTCCTTAAGGAAATAACGCAAAGGGCACAAGACTTCGAAAGTTATTGTACGTAGAGAGTCGTGGGAGTCTTCCACAATGAATCTTCCGCTTTTTCGACTCCATTCATAGCTGATGTGAAATGATTTCTCGACGAAGAAAGTAAAAGTGGGTCGTGTGCAACATTTTCGAGCGCGAGCTATCCTGCATGCTAAAGATTATGCCAATTGTCGTAATAGTTAAAACAATGGACAAATTAAATTAAAATCCTTTCCAAATGTATTTCACAAAAAATACCCTCTACTACAACTTGTTTCAATGCTATCAGTTATTCTTTTTTTCATCATCATCACAATCAGCCTACGGCATGCCACTGCTGGACATAAGCTTCGGCCTATCTTCAGGCTACATGCATCCATCCAGTCATTACCAGCCACCCTGCGCAAATCTTCGCTCAATCTAGCACGGAGTGTCCCACAGTACGATTGCCGGGACGCAGTCTCCACTTCAGCCTTCACCTCCCCTAACGGTTTTTGGTTCTCCGACAAAAGTGTCCAACCCATTGCCATATTTTTTTTAATGTAATAATTTGTTTTAATTGTTTTAAACTATACACGATAAAAAATTAAATAAGTTTTATGTAGAACTTAATGTACCTTTTCGAAGAAAAATGTTCAGTATGGATATAATAATAAAATAAAATCGCTAAAATAAATTTAAAGTTACATAATACCGTAATTATAAATTTAAAGTTACATACGTACCACAAAATGGAACACCATCGGGCGTCCATTTTCCGTTTGGTTCACATAATCTTCTAGCAGGCCCAAGCAGTTCAAACCCTCGCTCACATGTGTAGGTTGCGACTGTACCTTCTTCAAGATTGTCATCGGAGAAAGACACGCGGGAGTGGGCTGGTGCGCCAGGAAAACGACATTTGGCTGTCACATAACCTAAAAAGTAATATAGGCTACTGTTATATTAATTTTTATTTATTACACATAAAACTATCACATTTTCTGTTCTTACACTGCTATCACTAAGGGGCGATTCCATTATCGTGAACGCAACATTTCAACGTATTCAAAGCATCTTAACAATTAAATAATAAAACGTATTTAAAGAAATTATTTTTTTAAGATTTTAACCCGTTATTTGTATTTGTTTCAAAAATTTGATTTATATAATTTGAATAGTCCCGACGGAGACTTAAAGTGCTATCGCGGGTGCTACAAGACAGGACCGACCTATCATAGTAAAAATACGCAAAAGTCTATTAATTGTAAAATGTTTATCTTATTATTCCATCATTATTTAGAAACAAAGGAATTAATTAACAACTTTAATAATTATTTTTATCCAAAACGAAAATTATTAATGAATTATACACTTTCTAAACAATCGCGAGTGCAACCAATTTGTGTCAACGTTTATTTTGATTGAGGCACAACAATAGTCTCGTAATCACAATAAATATAATTGAGTTCGTCTTTGATTGTTTGTTACTCTTTAGAAATGTTTGAATGTTATTTGTCGTGGTCACACGTAAAACGGCCGGTTTGGAAAAATAACTTGTATTAAATTGTTCACAACAAAAACACAATACAACAGTTTTTGGGAGTTACAGTTGGTTGTTGTTGTAAAAGTGTAGATATGTATGGCTAACTTTGAACGATCAGGTCAGCAGGGTCCATTAGATTTGTATTAGGACCAGGAGCGATTAATTCTCCAGGTAAGCAGCGTAGCATCTTACCGTAGACCAATTCAGCGACGGTAGCTTTTAGATCTCCTTTAAAATCTGTTCGCATCCCGATGTGACGAGCCAGAGATCGTCATTATTAACTTAAAATACTTATAAATGAAATTTATAAACAAATAATATAATTAATATCATATATGGAGTCAATAGAACCCATATAGGTACATAAAATAATCAAATATCAAGTTTGGTAAAAATCATAAATACGAAATATAAGTCATATATAAAGGACTTATAAAATATTCGAAAATGCAATAAATTCAATAAACAGTAAAATTAATCAATAATTATCAAATGAACATAACGTTTATACATAATTTTATATATAAAATAAAGTTTTAAATCATTCATATAATATTTTATATGGCATTAAGTTGTAAACAGTTCATGTATCGCATGAATCTTATTTTATTAATAACTCAAAAACTATACAAGCTAGACTTAAAATAATAATTTATTGGGCTTATGGACGAGTAGTAGAATGTACATAAAATATATCATTAAAATCTGAGAAGATCGAAATTTTCATACAAGACACCGGCGCGGAGACGCATACCAGCCGCCTGGCGTATGTGTAGAGTCTGGTAGCCAAGTGCGGCCGGACATACTTAAGTACAATGATACTGTATGAAAGTCACACATATGAAAAACATTAGAAAGGTCTATGAATGAAGGCAATATAGTAGAAAATCTCGATAAAGAGACTATAATATATAAAGATAGAGTCGGGTAGCCAAGTGCGGCCTGACATATTTAAGTACAACGATACTGTATGGAAGTCCCATGTATGAAATACATTAGAAAGGACTATAAATGAAGGAAATATGCCAACGATCTGTCGACGGCGGTTGCTAGACATATCGTTGGCTTAATGGTTATTTCCTGCGCTTGAGTGTAGTTTTGCCCAAGTCGGGTTCCTCTATTACGGAACTGCAGACTGTCTGTTGTCCAGTCCTCTCTATTTTGCAAACATATTTGAATGAATGTAAAGCCCTCATTAAATTTCTCGCTTAACTTGTTATGGCAACATGTTGGTGGGTGAGGCAAACTTGATCAAAATACATACAACTCAACGTCAGTTATACTCTACCTGATGGCTAAATTGAATATATTATTGGCTATATGCACGTGACTATGGTTGGTGGAGCGATGTGTTTCAACCTTTAGTGATTGTAGACTGATGTGGGGAAAACTCATACAATTGCGGTATATCCGTGCAACGTTGGACGCCTCACCCCTAGAGGGAGCGGAAGCTCGTGACACATGCTCTGCGGAGGAATGCCTGACTTGTTCATTGTGATGATGCCCTAGCACACTATACAATACATGTGTCTGCAGTTGCAATGGTTTTGGAGGGAGGTGGCGCACAAGTAGATCCGAATGATGTTGGTCATACCTTAGTGATGTTCATTTACCCTGGCAAATGCCACTGGACAGAAATGTATACTCTATGGCAATTACACGCATGGACATGCGAGACTTCGATCAAAGTTTGTGCTCACGCACTACCAAGGGGCAAAGCCCTCTTTATGCTGGTACGCCAGTTTTGTTGTGGACTATGGTCCTATCCGTTCCTTCAATGCCCATACCTTGTGGTTGGGGGGAGTCGCACCTTAAGGGATGGCTGCTACCGATGGGTAGCGATGGGCGGAGCTACCCTCCTTTGTCATTTTTTTTATAAAAATGATAAAGCCAACCCCTTGTATCGGGAGTTTTATTGTAAATATTGTGAGCCCTATGCAAGTGGAATTAAACTGTGTAATCCTATAGCGAAGGCTATTAAAGAGGATCTTTATGTCTTGTTTCCTTCCAGAAATAAAATACGTGATCTATCAATTCTAAACATAAATGAAATGGATATTATAATTATTAACCAGTATGCTCTATGTCACTTTTGGGTCTCTGATCAAGAAATGCCTAAAAGAATCAGTTATTACAAATCACAACGTAACAAAAGGTCCTAAATAAGAGGATCAAGCTAAAATATTAATAATATGGCTTCAAAATATAACCTTGGAAAGATCAATAAAACTTTGTTGGTCACGTATAATGAATAAGTAATTAATTTCATTAATTATTTAAAGGTTTGAAATGTTTTCAAACAAAACATAGAGGAGAAGGGGACGAAGGTTACACCAGACTTTCGTAGATGACGTAAAACTGTTTTATGATTAACATCCAGTTCTTCAGCAATGTCGTAGCTACTAATATGTCGATCTTGCTCCACTTTCTCAAAGATGGCACTGATTTTATCTGTGACAGAGCGTCCAGAGCGAACCTCATCTTCCACACTAAAATTTCCAGACTTGAAACGCTTGAACCACATTTGTGCTACTCTTATTGATACCGCATTAGGTCCGTAAACCGCACAAATTTTATTCGCGGCGTTCGTCGCATTTTTACCTTTTTTGTAATAAAACTTTAAAATGTACCGAATTTCTTCGTCACGTACGTTCATTTTGCTTGCTTGAAACACAATTGAAAAATGGCGGGAACTAGTTTTTTTTTATTTATTGCATCTTCAGAATGTCACATTTAATGGTATTAAAACCAGTACATTCAGTACAGCCAAAGAGGTTTGATTACTAATAATACATTCAAAATACGAAAATACCTTTGCCCCGACCTATTATTAAATTTATAGTAATTGCTACTGTACTTTGGATATGAATAGAATTTTTATTTTTTTTCATTTTAATATTTAATTTTTCAGAATCGCTACTTCTTAGTAGAACTACAAACATGCATGCAGTATATGGAATCATCAGTATACGATAAAGTGTCCGAATTTCTAACACTCATGGGCCGCACTGAACTTCTTACATGTTCCGCTACACAACATTCCTTCGGGAAGATAAGAGATCAAGCTCAGCAACTTACTAGAGAATATAATCTTCAATGCATATATTTGTACTACCCTGTTCTCAAACAACACATTCAGGTTAGAAATGGAATTTGAAACAAAAAATATAACAATCTTTAAACAAACAAAATCAAATAGCTTGATAAAAAAATAATCATTCTAGTAGTTTTGGTCACCAATATCAAGTAACCTACTGAGAATATGTTACTTTTTTTAATAAATTTGATTCATTAAGTTAGTATGAACTTACTACATCAATTTTCTATCGCTTATTAACATACGCGGTGTTTCATTTTCACATTGCTTTCTAACGATATCGAGGAGTAATTTTTGAAACTATATTAAAGTTAACAATAATAGTTTGTATTTATGTACAGATAGCCCGTTTGCTCATTTGTCCCCGTTTTTCATAAAAAAAACGTAAGTCTCTAACGCCAACTGACTATATGGTGTATCTGTTTATGGCTAATTTAGGATTAATGTTTCTTAAGTGAGTCCTCGTTTTTGCTGTATGTCTTCTATAACACAAACTTTATTTTAAATTTTATATTATATGTAAATATAAATATGATATACAGCATTTTAGTGAGCAGTAATCAAGCAGTAATCAATTAAATGTAAATATTACAAAAATCAGTCCAATGAACTTTGAATTGAAGGATTATAGAGAATTTAATTTTCTTTGCAGTTGCTTCAGAAATAGTTCTATATACAAAACGTTGTGTTCATTTTTGCATCCCTATTTTTATTTATTGTATATACGTGTTTGATATAAAATATTTTGACAGTACGAGTTTGAACCTTGTGATAACGATCCTATTGACACCGTGACCATAGAGCATGAATCTGTTGCTCAAACCCTAGCCCAGGAAGCACGTCGTTGGGCAACTCGTGTAATCCGTGAGACCGCACTCGTAAGGGATTCCTCTCGTAAACTACATCTTTACCAGGCTATGCGCGATGCGGGACAAAAGGTAAGAGCAGTAGTACATGTTGTACATTACTATGATTATTTATATATACTCTTCGCTTTCTATTGAATTCTGATTCATTAAAATGTATTTGCTGAAATCCTATGAGATAAAATTGAGGATTATGAATTTTATAGGTCGATCCAAATGATCCAAACGGACCAGAACTGGAAGTAAGAATGGATGAGCTCCGATCAAATATACGCCGCTCCGAAACATCGAAGGCGAAGTACGAGGCAAGATTGGAGTGTTTGAAAATTAGTGGAGCGCCAGTGGACGAGTGGCTTAAGGAAATAGATCTGCTTGCCGTACAAGAGACATTGCCTCGCAGTAGTAGCCTTCTAAGTGTTCGGACTGACGCGTCTGGAGCAGCCGTAAGTACTATATAATTTTTAATATTCAATTAATATGTTGCAGTAAAGCAAAATTTCATTTAAACCAGGATCAGCCAAGCTCAGACTCCTTCTATGACAGCGATAATACTGAAGGTGAGGCAGCTACGACATCAGCAGCCGCAGCCACTACTACTAGTGGCCATCAACGTACTACTTCTGGGTCCCAAAACGACGACGAACATGATGAAGAAGTTGATGGTAGTATTAAAATCATTAAATTATTTTAAATGAGACAAGATAAATATTGATTGCATTAATGACAACTTGCAGCAGAATTGGAAGAAGAGCGCATGCGTATAGAACAATTAACAGTTGGTTGGGATGATCCCACTCAAGTAAACTGGGGTGATCCAGAATCTGAATCCACCGCTCCAGAAGTAACAGAACTTCCTGCTGCCCCATTATACAAATGTACAGCGTTGTATTCTTATACAGTAAGTATATAAGTCGTTTAATTTATTACAAATACCCAATATTTAGATTTCAAAATGTAGGTATTTATCTACTCAAAATATTTTTGTGTACAAATAGGCCCAAAATCCAGATGAACTCTCTATCATTGAAAATGAACAATTAGAAGTTGTGGGTGAAGGTGATGGTGATGGTTGGCTACGTGCAAGAAATTATCGTGGAGAAGAGGGATATGTACCACATAATTATCTGGATGTAGAAAGGGAACAGGTAAACAATTATTAAGTAATTATTTCATTGCAATGTGTAGTAATTCTGATAAAAACTATTACTCAAATTCTAAACTTTTTTTTACTACATTTTTTCTTTGCAACTTGTAACTTGTGCTTTTTATATTTAGCCATCAAGTGCACCTGGCCTGGTCACGCAGATATCTTTTTCATCGGTGGATTATACTGTAGAAGGTGAAGATGCTGATGTTGTACAATCGCCTGATCAAATCTCTGTGATATCTGCACCAGTTGCAAAACCTGATGAACCAAAAGTTGAGGAGAGTCCGAAGACAAATGTTTTTCAAGTCGAGCAATTGCCAACACTGGGTTATTGCTTTGCACTTTATGACTACGATGCAGAAGCTTCTGATGAATTAAATCTTGAAGAAGGACAGGTAATATATAAGTAATAATCTGAGAGACTTTGCCAATTAATATGTATATACACGTATTATGTAAATGAAAATATGTATGGCACATGTAAATATTATTTTATAATTTTGAAGCTATATAATCAATTTTTTTATTCAAACAGATGATTCGTATAGTCTCACGTGATGCTCACGGAGTAGATGATGGCTGGTGGCGTGGAGAAACCAATGGCATTATTGGCAACTTCCCTTCACTTATCGTCGAGGAATGCGATGAGGTTTGTTTTTGATAAAATATAATCTTTGTCTTTGTGTATATGTGCATACGCGTTCACGTAAATGCACTAAAATGGTAACTTCAGTGAGCATCTACATCAAACATACAGTTAAAAATACGCGTTTCTATTCTCCTTTTATACATTTTGAACCACAAAAACAAAATCGTTTCATATAGAATAATAAATATATCTGTCTATTGTGTAATTGATCATGTAACTTTGTGTCCGTGTATATTTTTAAATATATGTATATACATTCTCCAATTTTGGCTAAAGCTATTTTCCGTCACTTCATTACCTATCACCTTCTGTTTCTTTTCTTTTTACGTAAGTACATACCTTACATATTACCGAGGTAAAGATTTTTGTATCACTCTCAGTATATTCGTAAACCTTAGCATGATCTGTATGCTAGCAAATACGGAACTGTCCATCAAAATTGGTTCAGAAATTTAGCCGTTTCCAAGATTAGCTTGGAAATATTGTAAAGTGTAAATACGTATAAGAGTTAAAGAAATAAACTTGTTTATTTTTCATAGTAATAAATAATATAAACAATAAAGCGACGACAATACAAATGATTACTCCTGCAATGTTAATCGATTTTAGAATGGTGAGCCCTTAAGTATAGGAGATGACTGGACACCTCCCGGCTCAGCACCACCGGTCTTTGCGTCTCCCCCTCAAACACCGCCGTCTGCGGGCTACGACGATGAGCGTTAGTATTTACTTCCTTTTGCTCTTTATTTTACCCTTTCACCTATCCTTCTCAGCACTAGCCTCTCGTACTTGGACGACTTTACTAATTTTAATATTTTATTATATATATAATTTTATATTTCCGCCACTAAATTTTATATATTTATAATTAATGCGGAAATATAAAATTATTATATATATAATTTTATATTTCCGCCACTAAAACCACCAAACTAATGAAAAGAATTTAAGTTGTCCCCGTTCGAATGGTATATAATTATTTGTCTCGTAGAGTTGTATCTGTTTATTATCTGTATATTTATGTATTATAAACATATTCACAGTAACAATTTCACTTAATAGATTGCTTTGTAACTGACTGGGTAAATGATTGTTAACTTTAATTCCCAATTGGCATGGCATTTTATAAGTTATTGAATGGCACGCTACAAACCACGCGGTAGAATTAGTTCGAAATTAACTTTGTCATAAGTCATTCTACATGCTCATATATGCATCTATGTAATTCTGCACGATACTACATCTGTAGGATTTGGAAGGTTAATTCAGTTACAGATAAAAATACTGCCTAATGATGCTGATGCTGGTAACTATGTGAAACAGCCAGGAATTGTGAGATATGTAAAGTTCTATCGTATTTTTATAAATGTTGTTTTATTAATTTGTTATTATAAATTTAAATTATAATAAGTGATTTTATAGAAGGTTCATAATTTGTATGTAAGTGTGCAAATTAATATAAATGCTGTGGGAATTATGTTGTCATCATCTTTCCAAAATACTTTCTTTTATGTTATGTGGATGTGAATTTTACCAATATATTGTAATCTTTGGCTTGCACTGACACTTGACACCAATATTTATTCATTCACATTTTACTAAACGGAACTAAAAACATATCTAAATAAATATTAATTTCTGACTATTAGCGCAATTACAAAATAATAAGCACTTTTTCAGCCAACATTTAGATTAAATTCCTACTTTAATTAATTTTTTATTATTATGGCACAATAAAAGACTTGCAAACCTCATAAATTTGCACAAAGTTGACTTAAAAGTGCTTGAGTGGTTTATCTTGGGGTTTTATAGCGTCGATCAAACATATATGACCTATCCCTGGACGCTGCTAGTGATCATTACTGAGAACAACAACACCAAGGACGCTGTTCCTCCTCCAGTCGAACCTCCTCCACCGCCGCCGACAGACCTTGGCGATTCAATGGATAGTCAACCAGACTTTAGCTTTAACTTAGAGCTAAGTAAGAACATGCAAGAGCAATATGGTATGCAGTTTTCGGAGGATGAACATTCAGTCGCACCTGTTGTCACAATCGTTGGTAAGTTTTATGATAACACAAAGAGGTGTATTTGAGAAATGACATTTTTCATTAGCAGTATAGCAATATTTATTGAGAAACCATCCTACCTCTATTTCACGCACATGGTTTTAATAAAATGGCACTGCGCCTCACTGTGCTAGAGAAACCATGTAACATATTCGTGGTTTCTTCCCTAACAAATTAATAAACCGTTTCGGCGATATCCCCTGGCTACCCAGGTTGCTAGATCTCACCCCTATGGACTTTTTTCTGTGGAGGTGCCTCAAAAGTGAAGTCTATGAAACAACACCGAGGACCATCTCAGCACTAAAAGCAAATATCGTTTTCGAGGTTCACGGCATCCCGACGTCACTGCTTTAGCGAGCGATATAGAACACTGTGGTTAGATTCCAAGAGTGTACCGGACGTGGCGGTCAATATTTATACGAAATAATTTTTTAAAAATAAAGCTCGCACTTCTTATCTTCATAAAAGTTTTATTTATATCCTTTTTTGTTCTTTTAATATTTATGTTTCAAAATCTAATTCTGCCACCGAACATTCTGTACAATTGTCAAAGTTAGAGATATATCCTTCATTGTTAATATTTTAGTGTATATTAACGTATACCATAATATTAATATTATTGTTTCAAATTTAATAATACAGATGGTCATAAATATCTGTTACTTTTAAATATTATTATATGTATGAACATATATATATATATATCAGAATAAATACATAGTAATGATTACAGTCATTGATGGATATTAAGACAACTATAGTTAATATTAACATGTTTATTTATTGTAGATATTGTAAGACTTATTTCTTATTACTTATATACAAACTTTATAGTGCAGGTGTACTACAATTCAGTGCTATATTAGGTGTGTACTAAATTACACAAAGGTAATAAAATATTGTATTATAATAATATTAAAAATATTTCTTTTTCATTACATTACACTAAAGAATGTATAAGAATAAAATCCTATTTATTCTTATATTTTATTGTATTGTATTTAATATTACAATGTTAAAAATAATAACATAATTAGATTTCTTTAATTTAAAGATCACATCGCCCGGCCTAATATGAGGCACTAACATTCCATAGAAAATGAAGCTATGTATTAACTATTTTAGTTTGTATATCGTTTTTACACGGTGGCGTAAGATCCGTTCCGATCCATTTAGGGTCGCTGCGCCAAAAAAGATGTTTTTTTTACACTGAATACCAATGTAAAATAAAGTATAATAAGCATATTATACGTATACATATAAAAAATTAAAGTTATTTCTAGTTTTTTTTTTAAAGCTGAAAGCCGCACCTTCAACTTTTCTTGATTGCTATCTTAAATGCTATCGTTTATTATAATAATTAGCTGATTTAAACGATAGACATTCTGCAATCTCAGTTTGAACGGTGTCAAATTAGGTTTCCTTCAATTTATTTAAGCAATGTAAAGCCAATGAGTTACATAAGCTTTCGTGAGTGTTTTTATCATTCGTTATTTCAAAATGCTATTTCTATAATAACTTGAGAGTTTTACTTGAAATTAGTATTTCTTACTTGAAATTAGTTATCCGATATTTCGTTGTCTATATGTGGATAATTATAAATTTAGTAGTCTATTCGTGTATGTCTTATAATAATAGTTTAATATATGGTAAGTAAATATTATATATATACGACTTCTTTTCCATGCTACAGTCGATGAGGTTGTCGGTGAAAATTATAAGGAAGAGGTTTGCTTTTTCGTTTCATAAATATTTTTTATCTATATAGAATATAGTGTCTCCGAAGTTATGACTTGTATTTGTCATATTTTATTTAAATATATGTTCATATAGGTGAATCAAGATAAAATATATTTGATTTTTGTTTAGAAAATGACCTAGTCGTTTTGTCATTTTCTTAAGAGGAAATATTTAATATACCTACGTATAAATATGCATAACGTCAGAGACACTTGGTATATGAATGAATAAATGCATGCATTATTTTGACTATAAATGTGTTGTAATGCTTTATTCAGTAGTTATAAGAAAAAAAAATAATATTATTTTTAGTACTGTCCATAAATGTAAATATATAGACTCAGCGGCATAATTAACCGCCCATCCTTTAAAAGCGGCCTATTCGCTACTTTACACGTTTTTGAGTTATTGAGTAGTTTACGTTTGTAAGGTGTTTATCATTGTAAGGTATTTCTATACCACGAAAAAAGCATACTACCCTCTTGAAATTTTAAACTGATAAGAATGAACTTAAAATGTAAACATAGTGACTATTGTTGTTATTCTGAATAATTGTCGCGTAAGCATCAATACTTTCCTTTTGATATTAAAGGAAACAAACTGCATTTATTTTAATTTTAAGTATTAAAAGGGACCGTATATCTAAACAAATCTGACCATAGACAACATAAATTAGCACAAACTATTGCTTATTTGAAAAAGACTCACTGAAAGTCGCATGGCACGAATTTTAGGAGGACCCCGTACCACTGTAAGAGATGCAGTTAGATGGTTTCAAGAGGCAAGATCTTAGCAAGGCAAGGTCGCAAACAGTGTATATTTTCAGAAGCCGCTTCGTGACAGCAATTTGAGCACGCAGCGAACTTCGAGAAGTAAGAAATATGTCCTTGAGTACAGTCAAAAGTAGGTTAGAAAAACATGGCATAATAGATTTTAGACCCGTTAGGGTATACAGCTGCGAGCGTTGTCTTCTGTGACTTGCGCGCATGACAGAAGACAATGATTATTTTGCTCGTCAATACAGCGAGTGGACAATGAAGCACTGAAAAATATGCTTTTCTTAGACGAGACGCTGATATGTATACGTGGTTTTCACGGTGGTGTATAGGCGTAAAAATGAGAGATTGTCCCATGCGCACTTGTGGAAACATTGGGTTACCAAGTTGGTCCACTAATGATTTGGGGTGGCAATAGTTATGTCGCTCGCACGGATTTGGTTATTTTTGAAAGAGGTGGAAATAACGCGGAAGGATATGTGACAGAGGTTTTAGAACCTCATGTCATCTCCATTTATTGGTGCTGAGTTCAATGCAAGATAATGCTTGGCCAAAAGTTGCAAAAATCATAACCGAGTATGAGGTCGATATTCGAATATTACTGGATATCCCGACAACTTAAAAAAACGTATTCGGTTCAAATTATCCTTTATCACAAAGCAAGAGCGGAAAGAGGCCATTATTGAAGAGTGGCAAAACCTACCTCAACAACAGGTTCACGACATCATGGACTAATCATATCGTTTGTTTGAAGTAATTAGAGCTACAGGAGACAACACTAATAATTAATATTCAAATTTCACTGACTAACATTGTAAAATTTCATGAAAATTATGGTGAAAATTTTCTGAAATTAAGGACATTTTATCAATAATTTGTTTATTTTTTAATATAAATTGTAGATTTATAATCTTTTTTATACCGAAAATAAATAAACTATTTAATAGTGTCAAAAAAGGGGGCAAAAATACATTTGTTTCGAAATTTTAGATAAGACTAGTGGTGGGCAGTTAATTGTGCTGTTGAGTATGCATATATACAGTGCTGAGAAAAAATATAGACTCAAATAGATATAGAACTTTTATTTAAGAAATAAAAGTATACACTAAAACTGGTACGTTTGTAAACTATAAATAACATAACAATATATTAATAATGTATCTCATCGTGTTATAATTTCTTTTATTGTCTTAAACAATGCCAATAACACCTAAAAACATCGTGTCCAATTAGATTAGATTAAAAGTTTTCGTCACTAAAAATCACGATGCTGCTTAATATTAGAAAAAAAAAATATGTATTTTTCTGTTATGCGATTTGATGTAACTTCAATTGCGGTTTTATCAAATATTTATGATATTTAAATTTTAATAAAGATTGCACTGCCAGTTCAAGTTAAATTCACCTATTAGACTTGACGACAACGCTCCTATTTTTGAAAGTTCTCGCAAAACTGGTCCCTTTTTTTGTCATTATTTTCATTACCCTGTTTCAAAAAATTATTCATTACATTCTATTATTCTTAGCTCAAATTGGTGCTACATGCTCTTCGCGTTTTGCCACATCGTTTGAAATCAATATTTGTTGTTTTTTTTTTTTTTGAAATAACTCAAATGTTTACCACTAGGCATAATGAAGTCAAAATCAATGACAAAAAAATTAGAAGTTGATTGAGCCAACGTCGTAGCGAGGGAGAGCAGGGGGGGGGGACATCACGCCCCGTTATACATGCGCTACTCACAAAGGGGCGTCAAATGGTCCGCAAAATATATTATATATATAAAATATACTATAATATAATTGATTTCTGGAAAATATTGATTAAAAAAAATTAAAAATAAATTAAGTGCCAGTGTAATGTAATAAATGTTAATTCGTAAATAAAAAGTAAAACTAATACTCTAAATCAAACTGTAATAATATATTCATAATAGAAATGGCACATCTACTGGCAGGGCTGACGCGACCTGTGTCTGTCAGCACTCCTTATGGCATTTCCGCTGTGTGGCTACATAAATTATCTCCTTTCTCGATTTATCTGATAAAATAATATGTTATAATAAATATTTGCAGTGTACAAAGTACAAAGATTCTTTCTTTCAGAACACTATTTATTTTTATTTCTTAAACGCAATGTAGCTTACCCTTGCTATTTTAAAACGATTTATTAATTTGCGATATTTATTTATTAATTTACGAGTATATATTACATATAATATTATATGGTTTTCGAATTGGATGGGGGGTGCGCTAAAAACACATGTTAAGTGGTTTCCAATGCTTTGTTTGTCATTTGTCGCAGTTCACACATCGTACAATCAACAATTTTAAAATATTGCTCAATATAATAAATATAAAGAAAATGATTATGAATCTATTTTGCTCTATACTTTTCGTATAGTATCGTAACATTTTACTTTGGTTACTAAGTACGTCCAATATTAGGTTTATGTTCAAATATTCTTAGCACTGTCTATATTGTGCGTGAGTCACAAGCCTTTTCTCTACAGTAAATGAGCACTGCGCACCCTTCTCTCTTGCTATGTTTCGTACCCTCTGTAGTTAAATGTGGCTTACAATACTTTCAATCAGTTTATTGAGTCAACATTACAAAAATACATTTTAAAATCATCTTTGAAATCCAATCGATATTAAAGGGTGCGCTATATGGTGCTAAAATAGTGAGAAACACAATTCAATTTTTACTTTAAACATTATATTATGACTGTTATGTAGAATTTAATTAAAATAGCATCACTTTCCATTATCCCATTATTAGAAATCCCATGGCTTTTATTTTAGCATGTACTTCACATGTAATGTTAGAACAAATATAATAGAATAAGTTGTGTGCATTTTAAACATGTTTTCGTAACCTTTTTTATTTTAAAATAATACAAACAAGCAATACTAAAGTCCTGCATTACGAACAGTTTCCGCTTTTAACCCTGGCCCTTATAAATATCACTGATGAAGTATATTTCTTGTAATTTGTGACAAATATTAGGAAAAAGAAGAACCCCAGTCATCACCTGCTCCCCCGCAGCCGAGCAAGCCTGTGCCGCTGAATGTTGAAGTAAACAACGGATGTGGCCTTGGTGTGGCGCAAATAGTGATCACAGCTGCTACACCGATGATCGAAGAGCCTGAACAACCCTTCCCACCCTCAGAACCCGAATCACAAGTCGAAGAACCTGAGAACGAAGACGAAGAGTCCTCTCTATCTGAGCAAACTGCTGTCTGCTTGCGAGATTCAGGTGATGGCCCAACTTATTCTGCTCCGCATCCCGCATCTAGTTCTACAGCATCCGAAGGTGAGTCAATAGGTGTATCTGTTGCCTCCGGACCTCCAACCGCCCCTCAATCGCCTCCGTCGGCTCCTCGAGCCGGGCGCGCCTCAATTCCCGACGAACTAGAGCCTGCGCAACTCGCAAGGCTTACTGATCTCAAAGAATCAAATGCCTAGGCTGCTGACTGATAGTTCGTTTCCTACTCCTAAGCTCTTATAGTCTTAATATTTTCAAGTGTCAGAAAGAAAATGCTTTATTCCCGACTGTTATAGTGAGTAGTAATCGAAAGGTTTTTTGTAGTACATTCTTAAAGATTAAATTGTTGTACTTACACAATACTGGAGACAACAAGGGAATTAATGAGGATTTTTTCACTTCTGTTTTAATGTTTTCTTATAGCTGCGGTTACAATAGAGCTGCCTAAAATATCTTAAATATTCGTACGTGTTTTGCCGTCATGTTACATATGTATTTAATGTAACAACACAAAGAGTGTAACAAGAAATGTAGTAATAGTTTCAATGCTCTAAATCAGGGTTGAGCAATGTTTATGCGGCCCGCCAAGAATTTCTAAAATTGAATTTATTTTATCGACTTTCTCTCCCATCTCCCATCAATATATTGTTATAAAATTAATTATAATAAAATGGTAGTACACACTAAAACGAAACCAGTTATTAATAAGTGTTACTTTATGTGCGGCCCGCCAAAAAATTTTAAAATTTAAATTGGCCCGTTGTAAAAAGGTTGCTCACCCCTGCTCTAAATAAAATTTTTATGCTATTTTTCGAAGGCCTAACCTTAGAGTTTTTTTTATAATTAATCTGTTTTCATTACAGTAACAATCTGTTCCAAAAATGTAGAGATAATGTAAATAGTTAAATGTATTTATTATTTTTAATATCTACTACAGTATTTACTATAATCTTGTTATGTAGAAATCCTTTTATAGAAATAGTCACGCGTGTTGGCATTTACATTGTAATTATTTAGTATTGTTAGCGGTAAAGTGATAGCTTTTTGTATAATTAAATTTTACATGTTTTCATTTAACTTATGATCTAAATAAAGCGTAATAATGCAAATTGATACACTTGTTACTTTTAGGGGAAAGTAGGATAATTGGGAACACTTAAACATAACTTAGTTCCAACACTCAAATATAGTAGAAAAAAGCCACAAACATAATCATCTTTTATTATACCATAAACTTTGCTTATCTATCTGCTTATTAGTCACAAAAAAGTTAATAATTAAGTTATTAAAAGTTAAATAGCAATGCTCTATAAGAAATATAAACGAAAACAAAAAGCATTACCGTTTCTTTTTATGGGTAATTGGGATCATCCTACGGGGGAAATAGGAACAGTATCGGGTAATTAGGAACGACTCTTTAATCTGTATTATTTTTTATGTAACTACGATTTGTGAGTATGGCACATATCATGCCCGTAACCTTTAATAGTTTCCCCGGTAATACAGTTTTCATGTGTCCAGAGATTACAATTGGCGCACATAATCCAATCTTCCGTGGCTTTTCTTCGAATATTATTATACAGTAAAATTCCTTTTCGTTTTCATTTCCTTGTAAAGCCTTCCTCACATTTTTGATTCTTTAACCCTTGACTCGTAGCTTCTTTTGTTTTGTTTTAATGTACTTTTCCGGATTTTGATTTAAAACTTTTTCTATTTGGCGTTTTTCTCACTTTGTCTTTTCTGTTTTTCCTCTAATTGAATTTTTAATGATGTGCTGGATAAAATCTGACAATGCTTCTTATTCTATATCTGTGTTGTAATCCGGTAGCTGATGGTTGTCGGGCTATAAAATCATAGTACTAGTCTTTGCCTGCCTGCTGGGTGTTATTTGTTAAAATTGTGTTTCAGTTTGTTAGCTTCAGAAAATCGAAAAGCAATTTTACCTAATTAAATATAACATATACCATAAAAACATTAGCAAAGATTTTTACAAAATCAACTAGCAGGACACTAGGGGTAGTTAAGAATGGGAACGGGTAGTTGCGGACGTTCCTAATTACCCGCTTGACCCCGTTCCCAATTACCCAAAGTATAAATCCAAATGGTGCGGCTATACCATTAACAATGTTTGGTGAATTTCAAATCACGTGGTGTTTGAAAACGGATAGTATGTGCATCATAGTAACAAAATATGTCTTTACACTCCGATATATGATGTTTACATCTATTGTAACACATGAGAAAAATTATATCAGAAATGCCAAAAATAAATGTTTGACTTACTGTGACAATGTGCGTGCGGTTTTTCACTCTCACTTTCGCGTACGCACTAAGGGATGCTAGATGCTTTTCTTGAGTAGGTGCGAGACAGTGTAGTGTTCGGGGAAGTATTACTTATCGAACTATTCCCAATTACCCACGATTCCCGATTCCCCCACTTTCGTCTAATGATTTACAAGTGTATTCAAAAAATAGTAAGGGATTATAATTTCTAATCATTGAAAATCAATATATAACACCTTAATTAAATTTTAATTGAAATGCTAAAAACGTTTACAAATTCATATAATTTTTAATTTATAGTATAAATAAAATAACTTAATAGTTATAATTGTATTACTCATTTGTGCATGTGTGCATATAAAAGCAGTATTATTAGAAGCTATTCGAATGCAATTTATCATGCTGCCGATATGTTTTTTCCGTATATCTTTAAACCTCTGTCCTAACTCGCATTATATCACTTTCATAGTTATGGAAGCAAAGATTAGACACGATGCTACTTATTTATTTATATATATTTATTATTTATATTTTTATTACTTTTCTATTAATAAATAACGTGATATTCAGTTTATCTAAACATCAAATATATATATTAATTCAGCCACTTACAGTCATATCTAATTTCTACATTTATTTGATTATTTTAAAACATGTTTTAGATTTCATACCATGTAATGCAATTAATAACCATTTATTTAAAAAGTCCTTGTTTATAATTCTTTTTGCGTTTACTATAAAAAAAATTATATTTTATCACTCGAAAGAAGTAGTTATCGCTACAATACAATTAATAAATTGTTAAAAAGTAGATTTAAGATAGCATCATATTTAACCGCACAATGTATTTATTTGGTATAAATGTTAAAAAGGTACCTTAAAAACGTGTTTTTTGAATAAAAGAAGAGAAAATAGTCTGTTTGGGAGCATATAAATGGTTTCAATATTAATTACATATACAATGATATATTTCCGCTAATTATACATTAGTCATACACATAGAAATCATCGAAAATTTATTTTAAAAAAATACAAAATTTTGTAAACGATCGATTTAAATATAGCCAACACGCTGGAGTTAAGATGTTATACAAATAACTCGTTGAACTTTTGCACTGTACGAGCACACGAAAACACGGAGACGCAATTGAGTGGAAATGTTCAATGAAAAGACGTAAGTTTAGAATGATGCAGGTGTTACCGCCTTCGTTCGCCGCCAGTTCGTGCATAATAATGTAACGGTTGTCGTTTGTATCCCAGCATTATAATTAATTAAAAAATCAAATTTGTATTACAATTTGCTCATTGAAGCATTATAAAATAATCCGTAACTTATTGCCAACTTATCTGCGCCATAATTTATGTAAACCAATAAATAACTTTACGTGATTTTACGTTAAAAGCACAAGAGAATTAGCAGGTTTTATCTCCTAATAGGGAATGTTTTTAAAATGTTGTATTCAATTACCATTGTTAGTCACGGTTGTTTCTTGTTAAAAGTATTTATATTAGTTTCAACATAAATGTTTTATGTATTACAATTATTATCGTTTTATTTGTATTAAAGTTGTACATGATAACGGAGATAACCGATTTAAATAAAAATATTTAAGATTACTTAAATTGTATTATTTATTATTCACTATATATGATTTAGAAATAACTATATATATATATATATATATATATATATATATATATATATATATATATATATATATATATATATATATAATTTAAATTCTAAAATAATGTTGTTCGTTATAAATACGATATGACACTACATATATAGATTATTGTACCTACCTATTGCTTTTTCTTTAGAAGAAACTGAACACGTAATGTTAGTAAACACTTTAGCCGAGTGCTGATATTACGCCTAAATATATGTATATTTGCACTCCGTAACCTTGTTTTATTTCAAGTAGCTCTCTATTTGTCCTCGAAATCTTTACAAAGAAAGTAAATAACAATTAAATACAATTTTTTTAGACAATTATTTCGATATCTATTCTTGTAGTTAGGGAAAAAATTGTGAAATTTGAAATATCCTGCTATTAAATTTATTCGGCCTAACTACTGAGATCTCCTGTGACAGGACGACAAATTTGATCATTAGTATAATTGCATTGCTTATACCTTATCATAAAAACAATAGCCACGAAACTTTTACTTATTTATGGCAAAAAAAGTTAAAAACTAAGAGAGATATATTCTTTATTGTACACCAAAAACAAAGTTATACAATTATTGATTGTAATATTTATATACAAGTGGCAGTCTTATCGCTAATAGCGATTTCTTCCAGACAACCGTGAGATGAACACAATGTTAAAAAGATAATTTTATGTAGGTTGGTGACATTATCGTTAGGATGATAGAAAAAATGATAACCAGACTCGGAATACATATTTATAAATCCATACATATATTTATTCCGATGCGGGGATCCAACCCGCGACCATTGACTCCGCGGGCGGAGGGCACCACCACTGAGCCAATCGATCGTCCACATATATACGATACATAAAAAGATATAGATATTTATAAAGACAGTGATTTTTGAAAAGCTTTTTGAAAATTGGGAGTGACTTCGCTTGTCTCATCTCCAGTGGCAACATATTCCATAATCGAACACAGCCTGTACTGTGAAAGATTGGTCAAAGAATTTGGTATGATGAGCTGGCATTTACTTTAAGTTTTCGGATGTTCTCAAACACCTCGAATGTGAGTTATTGAGAAATACAAAGCGAGTCTTGAAATAAAAGGAGTAAAATAGATTAAATAAAATAGAGTAAAGAAGTGAAAATATGTGGGCATTCCGGCGAAGGCGAATGGGGAGCCACTTGAGCTTAGCGCGGAAATTCGAAACATGGTCATGCTTGCGTAATCCAAATATAAACATTAGCCAGAAGTTTTGAAGGCGCTCAAGTTGTACCTCCGTAAGATTAAGATAGCAGACGTAAGCATAATCTACGTCGCACAGTGCATTAGTGCAGGCTGATCGTGAGAATAACTGTGTTAACATGTTTGTTATCACCGTTATCATAACAATTATCGCGTTGAGTATAAATATTTTTAAGAAAAGAAAGACAAGTATATCTTGTTAACTTTATTTTTAAATATTATCATTTCACATAGTCTATACATATTTATTTCTACTCAATAGAATATAATCTAATCTTTATTTTAAAACCCACGTGAGGTAGTTGAATTATAAACATGTTTTCTTTATTTAATAAACAAACTTGACCCATGACTGGAATTAATGTTATGTGCCTTTAATCATATACATGAATATACAATGGGAGCATATGTTTATTAACATAGGGGGCCAGTGCGTTTTCTAATTATATTATTTTTCCTATATTTTAAATATTTAACCAGTATGAAAGTGGGACAGATTTAACAAGTCTTTTTATTTATAACAGGAAAGGCGTTGTTGGTCTTTCGTGGACACATACGCACACCTCTTGAATACCCCTATGACGAACTTGATCATGGACACCGCAAGTGGATGATCGTTCCATGGTTGCAGGTGTTGTTTTAAGTTTTAGTCCAGGTTAATTTATTCTTATATTATAGAAAAAATCAATTTATAACATCAATTTTTATTTTATTAAGAATTGTTCTTTTAAAGCGCCTATTTAAAAAAAAAAATATATATATATATATATATATATATATATATATATATATATATATGTGTATATATATATATATATATATATATATATATATATATAACAAAAATTAGGTTGCGTGCGCTCTTATAAATTATGTATTTTTCACTATTTTATATTGGTCGTATATTTCATGGAAAATATCTCTGCAATTCATTTTTATTTTTAACTTAGAACACAAGAGGAATACTCCTGAAAGTTTTCTATGAAGAGAATATATTTCTTCAGGAGGCGGGCATAAACGATGATTTAAAATGGTTGGAACTAACGACTGGATACGTCGTGTTGTTTTCTGTGTACCGAAATCAAATTCTCCAGACCCTTCACTGGTAAATACTTCACCCATTATCATCACTGTGTCGACATGTGTCTCCTCCATTATCTGGTACAAAAAAAGGCCAATATAAACTATTATGAATAACATACATATATTGAAAACAAGTTAAGACCATCCATTAAAAGTTTTATCTATAATTAAGAAGATACATAATAAAGTAAATATTTAGATTACCAATTCAGAACCACATATGTACCATAATATAACGATTAAAATACTTAATATATTGGTTTACTGAATTAATGAAAATAGATTTTCACGTGATCATAGCATTAACATCTTTTTAGGGTATATTTATAAAGTGTATAACATACTCTCAAAGTAGAAGTCGGAAACCGCGCTAAACTTGAACCAATTTAAACGTAACCCTTCTAATACACGTTATATACTTATATAGATTAGAGTACATACATAGCTACATATACAAATTATAGAGACATATATAGTTTATATAACATATATAGTATATAAAGACATACTTATATAGTTTATATACAGTGCATACAAATTACAAAATCATTACAAATCACTTACTTTAGATTCATATCCAGTGAGGAATTTCATTTCACGCGACATTTGCAAGATTGCATCACGATCTCCATCCGACGCCGCCTTGATAATTTCGATATACTGATCCATAAACTCTTTTGAATATTCACGAGTCGCGCCAAAATCCAGGAGAATAATCTACAACGGCAAAGTGAAATACAATTTGGAAATCCTGTCGAGTTTTATCTGATATACTAACAAAAACACTCCTTATTTCGATGCTTATATAATTATCCGAGTATTTTTTTTCATTGTCGTTCACTGAAAGAGGCGATTGTAGTGCATAGGCAGGCTTTACTTATAGTAGGTCACGTTGTTCGGCTATTAGGATCAATGTATTCTTTAAGTAAGATTAGATCTGGTAACCACAGATTCTTAACTATCAATTGGTTCAATGGCGGGGGCCCTCCGCCTGTAGAGTCAATAGTCGCGGGTTCGATCCCCGCATCGGAATAAATATATGTATGGATTACAAATATTTATTTCGAGTCTAGTAACCCCGTCAATCCGCATTAAACAAGCGTGGTGGGTTAATGTCAGTTTTTCCAGAAATATAGAGGCCTGTGCTCAGCAGTGGGACATATATCAGCTGTTAAAAAAAACCAAAGATTATCTAGTCTATACACATCGAAAATTGATAATTATTCATTTTAATTTCCTGATTACTATTTTTAAAAATATATTTTGTGTTACATTTTGTTTAAGGCAGAATTAGAACAAAAGTGTTTTAGGTTATAGCAATTCAGATACATAAATGCAAATCCACAACACAATATTTTTGGGTTTTTAGGACCTAGGGTAAGACCTAAATAGGATTTTATAAAGCAAATATAGTAAAAAATAGTACAATAGACATTTCTACTTAGGATCTAACTATTACAGGATGATAACATCGACCTTGATATATGTATCACAGCTACTCCTACTAAAGTATTATTTCCACATCGCCTTTAAAAAACCATAGCCATAATTCTAAGGTATTTACATTGGCACATTTACCATTATCTTCACCCAGATAATATGAACTATATATACCTGTTTGGTGTTGGTGTTATAAAAGAAGTTAGCCCAGTTTGGATCTGTTTGCATGCAACGGAGTACAAACATCTCCCGAAGACAAAGCTGCATAATTTTGTACGCGATATCGTAACGAATCTCGTAAGGGGCGTCAAAAAATTTATCGAGTGGGACGCCATCAATTAACTCTGTTGTCATTACTTCAGCTGCACATAGTTCATCTAAAAAAAGGCACAATAATACAGTTCAATTTAAAATACTTTTATGGGATAGGAATCAAAACTAACAAGCGTGTCACTTGGTAGAGAACCATAGGCGTTGCTTCTGCAAGCATTGTTGGATTTTGAAGAATATTAGGTAAGGCTTGTTTTTGGAAAATTCTAATTCTTCTCGGTTCGCAAATATCGCTGAAATATAAGTATTTGTTTTATTATAGTTTGTATATGTATTAGAGATTATATGAATCATATAACCATCCACTTGTAATCGTGTAAGTGGACAGGTAAAGGACAGGTAAGCCAATTTTAATTGTATCTATGCTTCTCTATATTTTCCAATTACCAAACTATTCATCCAAGCTATATTCTTCGATTGCATTTTTTGTTTGCGAACGCAGATAAACAAACTTAAGAATTTGTTATTTTTATTCAAACGCATTGAAGTATGGACGGTTGTTATTATATATCCATATCCCATGCAAATAAATTGTTGTAAATTACGCAAGGCAATTTCTATATAAGTTATTCAGATAGGACGGTAGATAAGTAACCGAGATTACTTATCTACTGTCCTATCAGAAATATTTTGTTGTTCATTATTTTTGGTGCTATTTATTCGTTAACTATAACGCTACTGCAATATCACAAGTCGTCAGTTAAAGTTTTTTGAGTAAATAGTTACTAATTTATAAATTTTTCCTAACCTTCAATAACTGTTTATAATATTCATTATATAGCTTACCAATGACTTCAGGTACAAAGTATTCCGGATAAGGAGTCAGTAAATATTTAAACTTTCTAGTGCATTCAGCTTCTCTATTGTAGTCCACCTCCCATGCTAGCTCCTTTTTAGCAACTTCAACTATATTATCTATGAACATCCCTTTGGGGAAAATATTCCACACCTAAAAAAATACATATATTTTAATCTTATTAGTTCTAATATCATATTTTATACGTTTTAACTTTAAAAATGTATCTCAAAAGAAAATTCATATTTAATGGACTAAATAAAAACAAGTTAACCATCGATCGAAAATATATTTATTATTTATTATAGTTCACACTTTGGGAATTTATTTCTTAAAAATAACATCGTTTAATGGTAAACCCTCGAGGTCACGGCACTCATTTAATCGAATACTAAAATTTCCAATGACTCGGCAGGTAGACTGTGATGGCTGCTATTTTGTGACGGATATCTTCTTTCAAATGCGCCAGAGAACTTAGTCTATTGGCGTCAACTTTAGATTTGAGATAAAACGCACAGAAAAAAGTCTATAGGGGTTAAATCAGGACTGTGTGGAGGCCGACTTATGTCACCTTTCTTGGCGATCAATATTCTAAGGAAAACTTCACGAACTTGTGGCAGAGACTTGTTTGAGGTATGTGGCCTTGCTCCTCCCCGCTGGAACCATGTTCTTTGGTTATAGCTAGGAAAGTTTTGTAATTCAGGCACCACGAATTAGTCTAACATCTCCACAGAACGCTCCGAATTCCCTGTTTATGTACGTTCTCCTTCATCTGTAATAAAGTATGCGACAGTATTTCTTCGCGCCGATATCGCAGTCCATACTATCACTGTAGTCGAATGTAGGGGTTTCTGATACATGCGTTTTGGATTCGTCGTTGAAGTCGTACTTTAGTAGCGGCAATTTTGCTTATTCCCATGCTCATTAAAATGAAAATAAGTTTCACCCGAAAACAAAAAAAATATTAAATGTTGAAATGCACTCAATTGTCTGGTTTACGAAGCTTTATAGCTTTTGAATTTGATTTAATAAATTCCCAAGACACAGACTGCCGATTGACATACCCCCCCCCCCGCGCCCCTCACAAGGGCTGCTTTCATGCAGGAAGCTAAAAAAATATGAACTTTCTTTTGGGACACCCATTATATAAGCTTGAATCTTAATTATGTAACAAAGTCTATAACAACATTCATTGACAAATATTTTTTATTTATTTCAAACCTCTGATGGTTCAATTAAAGTAAAGCCATTTCGTTACTCCTTTATAAGTAAAACCATTTCGTTACCACTTGCCTTCATTACGCCTACCAAGTTGTCGATATCGCTATTAATTCCTTTTGCTACACCGGGGTATTGGACCTTCATAGCTACTTCTTGGCCACTATGAAGAACTGCCAAATGAACTTGACCTAATGAGAGTTAACATAAGTATTTAAACGCTTTTTCGTTAAAAAGATGATATAATAAAAATTCTAATTAAGGCACACGGTTTCTATATGTATATATACTATTCTGCTATCGTAATAGAAAATTAGGATCAGAGCTTGTTACTGATCACAATTTCCTAAATCTGTATTAAGATAAAGACAATAATATTTTGTACTTAAGACAAATATGAATCTAACAGTTAAACAAGTGAGTTCGTTGTAAGATGTATCGAGTAGGTCTCGGACCCTAAAACTGAAATTTGAAATCCACCGGAAGGGTTTAGCGACATTTGGAACATTAGACAATTAATTTCAAACGAAACAAAAGATGCGAGGTAATTAGTAGAAAGTGCGCTCTGTTGCTCTCACTAACTAGTAAGAATATATCAGCTTAGTAAGAGTCTTATAAAATGTTTACGGTATGAAAACCATTAGTTCTTGTTTGTTCAAACATTTCGACAATGCCGCAAAAACCGCTTATAGGTATAGAGAGCCTTCAGCGAATAGTTGATCTACAGACTTCCCATGTAACAAACTTGGGAATTTGCTTTAAATAAAGCTATATTTACTGTTGCGCTACAATGAGCGCACCTGTGAAGCGACATATTGCACATACATATCTGCTAGGGCCCTTCGTTCACGCTCAATATGACTGGTCCTTGAGATCCTCCGCAAGGTGATCCGGATAATTAAAATGAATTATTCTCTTAATATTAGTGCCTAATAAATTTGGGAGTGAATATTTTTTTCGTTTATGAAACCTTGTGATTTTTTATGGGTTAGGAAGGCAAAAGATTGTTTAAGTTTCCAATGTCATATTGGTTCGGAAACATCGCTGAAGATAGCTGGATCCACAGGATAATAGTGCGTGGGAAGAAGTTTCTATAAAACGCCTCGTACTGGATCCCCGCTCATCCAGATGGCGGGGATGAAACTTTTCCTTGTGGCGATTTGTGCAGTTGTGGAATTTAGCGGCTAGAATTATCCCGAACAATTCTACAGAGCACTACCCATGGTAAAATTGATAAAAGATGCTGAGAGATGAGATATCTCTCCGTAGTTCTAAATCTAGCCGTTCGGTAAGATCTAGGTCATCGACAACACGAATAGCATTAACATTATTGTTATAATTTCAAAATAGGTGTAAACAAATATTATCATTGGATACATCCTACTTAAATTATTTCTATTGCACCTAAAATTATATGTACACTTTGTCTAACCAATGGATGCAGCAGCGAAAGGCTTTTCTTCAAAGTGTTGTAAACGGCTTCTCCAATCGGGTCCCAACTGTGAAGTCATCACTTTTTCCACCTGCCACTGAGGCATAAAGTCCGCAGATTGACGTACACGCTCAAATATCCTCTGTAATTCTGGTGATATCGTAGAGTCATCTTGAATACTTAAAAGCTGACCCAACTTTAATGCTGCCCCTGTAAAATACAAATTTATTTTCAAACACTAAAAATCGATTTATTTATATGTTGAATTTATTTCTACATACATATATATTGGGTTGGCAACTAAGTCATTTCCGATTTCAGTTACAGACGTCTCTCACTCCCATTTTTATGATATCCGTAAATGTTGATCTTCTTCTTATATATTTTTATATTCATTGCGTAGCTGATTTGTAGCTCAACATTACTCGGCAAAAATTGTTGGATATTGGTTGGGAATTGATGTTACACCCACGGTATATAGTCCTGATCTCGCGCCATCGAATTACCACTTATTTCAGTCGCTGAACATGGTAAAACTTTCAATAATGATGAAATTGTAAAATCTCACTTAACTCAGTTTTTGGCCGAAAAGGATCAGACTTTCTACGAGAGTGGATATTTTCAAGATGTCAGAGAGATAGCAAAATGTCTTGGAATCAAAATGGAAAATACAACTTAGATTAAAGTTCATTCCAAGTAAAAAAAAAACTTTTGTTTCATTCACTAAATCGGCAATTACTTAGTTGCCGATTTGTAAAATTTTCACACACACACATACACATTTGTTTTCGACAAAGAAAAATTAAAGCTTAATTAAATTATATACTATACGGATACTTTTTAAGATAAACAAAGAATACTGTTATATAACAACTATAACGTAGGTTATATCTAAATAAAATTACTTTCCATGATTCTTAAATAATTTTACGAATTTTATCTAACTAGATGTAATCATAGAATATATTTTAATTTTAAATAAAATAAATATTGTAAATCATACACGCGGACAGCCAGATATTTTATTATTAGTTATGCAATAAAATGAGCGCGCGCGTTGATTGGTGCGCCCTCGCGTCCCCAGTCCGCTTCCTCTCGTGGAGTGAAATATACGCTTTATGGCGCAAACCGCCTGATTACGCTCGTGTAGTTTGTCGCGATATATATTGTGATGATTACTTACTGTTCTCCGTACTTTTTCTCCTTCGCATTTATTTACATAAATATTTGTTAAGTAGTAATAGTATTCTATTATAAATATTGTAATCATTATAAACATTTATACATAGTAAAGAATCATAACACTTACATATACAAAGGCTACTCGAAACTAAACCGTCCATTAACAATTGCTATTATGTACAAAACAAAAATAAATAGCAATCTATATGAATTGTTGTTGTTCTTCACGTGATCATAAACGTGATCGTATAAACATTTATAACATAAAGGTTTAAGAGTTGACAACACATACTGAGAAAATATTGTAATTGTTGCTCAGATACTTTTCATGTATGTTGAACGTACAAAATTAACTCACCTCTTACTTTACACAATGTGTCCACAATTCTCTCTGCATTTGCTGGAGAAAGAAATGCATTAGCAGATTCATCAACACGCCCAGTAACTGACTGAATTGTGTTTCGAGCATACTGGGCTAATGTTCCAACTCCTAGACCCGCGGCTAAGGAGCCAAATGATATCATTCTACCAATTCTAGAAGATGGCACTACACGAGCCTTAGAGTTTTCACTTAGCTGGAAAAAATAATAAAAAAACTGATGATGATTCTATTGACCGAAACTAGAAATCCAACCATAAATGATACTGGAATTCAGCTTTTATTCCAATTTTAGCTGAAATCGAAAATTTTTAACAAATGTTGTTAAAAATGTTTATTTTTCATGGCACCAAGTACAACAATTAAATAAAATAATTACAAAAATATTATGTTCAAAGTAAACTTATTTTAGTAAGAACAAAACAGGTTATTTTAGTAAATACCCATAATTTAGGTAGGCTTAAGTACGAAATTGCCGTTTCGTACCGAAAAATTACAACTTTTTTGAAGGATAAAATATATTTGTTTAATCGAAGTATTAGGTTGTCACATAAGTTCGTTCGTATTTTGGCCCGCAGATATTGACTCCTATTGGACGGAAAATATTTAGGTGGAGGGGATGTTTTCAGAACGTCAGTTGTAGTGTACACTTGTGGCTGCATTTTAGTGTAAAATTTTTTTCATTTTGCTGCTTAGTTTGTGACCCCTAGTCACTTCAAAATTCTATTGACTTTGTAATCTCGATCGTACCGATTAATCTATTTCGTGTCCTCTCCATTCTATTCCATTGTTACCCCGACCGCACCGTTCAATCTCAAAAGTGTCCTGTGCATTCTATTCCTTCCTTATCTCAACCGCACTGATTAACCTCCTTCGTGTCTTCTTCCTTCTACGTGACATTGGCGAAATCATCCGTGCTATTTTGGCACTATTGAAAGCCATTAATTCAAATGAATGAATGAATAGTTTGTGATATGTATAGTAAAATGGAAGAGCAAAATGAGCATTTTCGGCATAATATGTTGTATTATTTTCGAAAAGGGAAAAACGCAATCGAAATAGCGAGAAAAATAGGCAATTTCTACGGGGCATTTGCAGTTACCGATCGCGTCGTACAAACGTGGTATGCCAAGTTCAGAAGCGAAGAATTCAGCCTTAAAGATTGCGAGCGCTCCGGACGGCCTGTAACAACAAACAGGACCACGATATTGTCTGTGGTGGACGAAAATCCACATTTTGCACTGCGTGAGATATGGGGGACGTCGTGAATGGGTTGCATAGTACCGTTCAAAGACATCTCCACGCTGAATGCTATGTCAATCGTGCTGATGTGTGGTTTCCGCATGTTTTGAATGAGCGCCAACTGATGCAACGTATGCTTCTTTGCGATCAGCTCATTAAAAAGAATATCATTTTCAAATTCATTTCAAATCAAATTCTTCAGAATATCATTACTGGCGACGTAAAATTGTATACTATACAACAATGTTGTGCACATAGATCTTTTGTCTAAAAAAGATAGTGCTCCTTAGACATTTTATTTGGTGGGATGTTAAAGGCGTAGTCTAATATAAGCTGCTATAGAATAATCAGACTATCATCTCGGTTAAATACTGTGTACAACTTGACAGTCTGAAGACAGCTCTTGCACAAAAACGGCCTGCATTGTTTAATAGACGACGAATATGTACCAAGCGCTTCTTCACACAAAATGCGTAAAGTAAATTACATGCAGTATTTATGATGCTAATTTCACTTCCTTCAAATATAGATTATCTAAGCCTGCAGTTTACTCATTCACTTAGCGTCGCTATCGGTATCTCAATCTGATAATTCAGTCAATACCTCCAAATCACTATCATCACTGTCATTTGAGAATACCGGAAATGCTATTCTGCTTTTTAATATGATTTAAGATAGCAAAATATTATATAAGTAGAAAAGTAACTCAAATTCTTACTGACCCTGAATTTCCATAGATTGCAATCTGAGATCATTTAACCAATTGAACGAAACGTCAGAATGAACAGAAGGGTTATTGGCTACTACAAACTGCCATTTTCACACAGAGGGTGATCCGCAATCTGTGATACACCCTCTAAAAGATAAATTGATTTTAGAGATTTAAATTAAATCCACAAATAGGTTATTGGTGGGTTTCATCCCCAAAATGGATTGATATATCAACCTTAGATAGCAAAAATATTATATAATCTGGATTGAATATCAATTTAGAGTGTATAACGGCAATATCATATTTAAACTGCTATTGTTTCATTTTTGTCAATATAATAAATAATTCAATATAAACTAGGCAACATTAAGCCTTTGCCTGGTTTTTGGCCAAAATCAATCATATTGTGCTATTTTCTAGAAGATTTTTTCAAAGATTAATGTAATTCTTATATTTTTTCTTTATTTATTTATTAGTTATAAGCATAAAATACCTCATGTATAATAAAAAAGTTTACTTACTGAAACACGAATTTTCTTTTTTGCAACCGGCTTAGGCTCGGAATAATTTGTACTTCGTTCATGATGATTTGTAGCCTTGATTACGGTTTTTTCTGGTATAACATTAAACTGTGCTGTTTTCATTATTCCTTTTATGTTCACTTGACTCTGATGGTTTTTTTTAGGTGTTTCAAGTTCTTCATTAGTTGATTGTATAACAGAATGTATTGTTTTGTTTTCAGTGTTCTGTAGGCTCTCAAATGTTTCGTCAAACTCTTTATTTAATTTTTCTAATTCTTCTTTTAATTGATGATCCATTCTTGATTCTTTTTCTATATTACAATTAAAATTAGGAAAATGCAAATTAGCATATACCCTAAAACCGTGCACCACCACATATGCTCTTTCAATTAGATCTTTAGTAACATCTGGATTTAGTTTTACATTTTTCAATGGGTTATTGCAGTTTTGTAAAAGAGGCCTTACACTACTGTTATTCCATATAAATCTAGAATTTGTTTGTTGTAAACTTATACCTGCTTCAACTACTTGTCGAAGCCCCTTTATCATGCCTAATATATCATTAACATGTGCCATGGCCTGAAAAGTCAGTAAAATTTATAAGATAGATTATATGCGATAGCAATGAAAAAAGCACTTTAAATACAATAAACTTATTACATTTTTACGAAGCTGGTCGATGATAAAAAAATTAACTAAGTTAAGTTAAATTTTATATGAAGGTAAACTTTTGATTTTGTAAATATTATAATTCCTTAATAGCATCCATTTCCTACTTAAATCATCATTGAAATAAATAGATATTTGGTGTAAAACTCACAATGATGACTAAAATAAAACTCCAACAATTTTTTAAAGTTAGAACGAACAGATAAATCTAAGGCATGACCGCCTACAGAAATAAGTAAACTTAATCAAAACAACTCTGATTTCATTATACTCTAATTTAATTGGAATATATTCAGGCGTGAACCAGTGTTGTGATGTTTATTTTGTAAATTGTTTTGCTTATTTATTTTTATTTATTTATTAAATGTTATATGTTCAGATACAATTTATTTGTCCAATGGCAATTAAAATCTACACATATTATAAAAAAGAGAGATATTTTGCAACACTGTTTATCAGGGGCGGATCTACCTAAGGGCTTTTTGTGCTTCAGCCCAGGGCCCCCAGCCCCCATTAAAAATAATAGACGAATCGCAATTTACGACGTTACTTGTAACGAAAAAAAAGGTAAGAGTGGCAACCCAATCCAATTGGATGTAGATGAAAATTTAGTAAATGAGTGCATTCAATTAAAATCCTCTTTACTACAATCTAAATCAGAGTGCTATACCTCTTGCAGTGAAATTTATAAGCTTCTGTATGAAAAGAAACTTGTTGGTGTATTTCCAAATTGTTACACCATTTTAAAAATTTTTTTAACATTGCCTATCACCAGCTGCAAAGCCGAGCGCTCTTTCTCCAGGATGTCATATATTGATCTATTCTTTCCATAAATTGTGATCTAACAAAGGATTTAAATGTTGATGAGCAAATAAAGGAATTTGCTGTATGAAAATGCAGAAAGGTTGATTTGTAATTAAATATTTGTTATTGTAATATTTGTAGTGATAAATAAATATTTTTATCAGCCCATTATTTTTTCTGATACCTATACACTAAACAGCATATACACAAGCCCCCCGAGTAGTATTAGCCCAGGGCCCCACAAAGTCATGATCCGCCTGTGGTGTTTATTTTGAAATATGAGTACAGGGTAGTGTTTATTTTGAAATATTACTTGTGTGAAATATGGTTGGGAGTACCAATAAATCTGATATCCTTTACTTATAATGTAGAGATCTTAAGGCAAACTAAAATTATACACCTATATAAACCAGAGCTTCTTTACTTTTAGGAAAGCAATATTACTACTATTTTTAATTCCAGTAAAGAAATATTTTATAAATTATTTTTTAATTTGAACCCTGCAATTATAAATATTTTATTAGGATATTGTAAGATTTAATATATTAGTGTCGGCAAGGATCTCAAACGTTAACCTTGACCTGCGTGAGAGCATATCTTTGGTTTTATTTTTTAGTATAAGTTATGGCTCGAGGGAGAGGTGGGTTATTTTGTTTACCTAATTGATTTAGTCATGCAACACGTCATTGCAGTAGCAACTCGTAAGTTGTGTTTCCTTCTTTGTGTTGTTGAAAGACGTATGTAAATGCGTCTTTCGACGACGACTAGTACACTTCTAAGTAAAACGATACTTTCTTTCATTGGACCTTCAAGATCAATGCCGACCGGAACGAAAACATTTTTAGTAATAGCACATTTTACTGAAATCAATATACATGCAAGTTGTAATATATAATAAGCGAAAAAAATATACAGTATTTACTTTTAGGTTATGTTCACCAAGCAATATATTATCTTTGCACCTCCCAAACCTGTTTAAAAACAAAAATAAATTTCATTCAATTAATGCTTTGTTACGGCATACATAAAGATTAAGTTATAAAAATAGTAATTTAAAAAATCACTGCGTTACAATCACAATGTCAAATCAAGAAAAAAAAGCAAGTACCTATTAACTAGGCATGAATGATTGGTATTGCTAATTTATAATCATTGTCTTTTTTGTAACTATTATTTTTATAACGGCGATCATTAGTCGCTAGTGTGATCAATAATCACTACTATGATTATTTTTTTATCATTGTGATTTCACTGCTCTTTTTAATATGTTTCAATTATTGTCAAGGTGGTAAGTGTGAGTTATTATAATACAAATTATTCACCTGATGATTATTATACTAGATAAGTAAATTCGATTTTAGCTTAGTGATTATTTATGGATATCATCATCTAAGATTAGTGTAATAGCTTCAATATATGAAATATAACTAAAGTCACCGACATAGCCTTTCGAATTAGCAAACTAAAGTGGCAATGGGCTGGTCACGTTTGTCGGAGATCCGATAATCGTTGGAACAAACGAGTACTGGAGTGGAGACCGCGTCTCGGTAAACGTAGTGTGGGACGCCCCCCGGCTAGATGGTGTGACGATCTGCGCAGGGCGGCCGGCAGAAACCGGATGCGTGTAGCCGAAGATCGGTCTAGGTGACACTCCATGGGAGAGGCCTATGTTCAGCAGTGGAATGCTCTCAATTGTCTCAAACAGCAAAGAAAAGTATATAAAATAAAATAGTCACTTTAATCATTTTCAAAATATTTTAACAATAATATACGAGTATTAAAATTTTACTAGCTAGGACCAAATCTAGCTAGTAAAATTTTAACACTCGTGTGAGAAATAACCGGCGTAATCGATGACATTAGAAATCATGTGATTTAAGAAATCATCAGTGATTCATCATTTGTTGCCTAGTGTCAACACAAAACTTTTTCTTCTTAAATAGCAATTACGTACAACCGTTATGCCAGTATTATGTAAAATGATAACAAGTACAGTGTACTCCGTTTATCCAAAATGATCGCCATGGCGGCCAGTTTGGATAACGAAAATTGTAATAAAAAATAACCTGAGGTCCTCTGTTTTCATGCGTGAAACACCCTCAATTGGGTCAATACCGAGAAATATGATCGTAAAACGTGCGTACATAGAATGCTATTGATATGGTTGTCAATATGGGGTGGAATAGGTTATAGTATACGTTATACTATTAGAACACCTATTAGACGTTGATTTTTTACATACATCTTTTTAAGGTTGTAAACAAAGAAAAAAGAAATCGGAATAATTGGTTCATATAAAGCGGATTTTGGATAAACGCGATCGGATAAACAGGAATTGACAATCTTAAAATATAAATAAAATCAGCTTGTCATGATACATCTTGATATCAGTGGCAATTCTACCCAAACTTTTGCAGTCAACTTTTAAAGTTACGATACACGCATTTATTTCATTCAATCCTGAGAACATCATGTCTGCCCTATGTCCCACCAGGGTGAGATGGGACCCACAAGAAGATTAGAAGGTATACTACAAGAAATACTCGAAGAAAAGTTTTTTTTCTTTTGTTTATTTTTGAAATAGTTTAAAATAAAGAAAATATATTTTTTAATATATTTATATTTATTGATAAAATACATAAAGTGGGTATACAGTTTCACGAGAATATCTTAGGATACTCAGAAAGTTTTTAAATTATACAGCTAGTGTTCACAAAATACAACTGTTCATTGGATCAATAAGTACTTAGCACTTGAAAAATAATCTAATAAAAGAAAATGACTATTCGCCTTTCTAGTTCCGAATTTTATGATTCTACGACATTAAAAATCAAAAGTCTACGTGTTTTTAAGTAGAAGAAAGGTGCAATGTACTTAATAATATATACAAAACATATTATTACCTCACAAGATCATAACTTTGCAAAGAAAACTAGGAAAAAATGTTATATTTTTTCTACTAAGCATTCTGCTGTTCTGTAGGGAATGCCTTTCTTTTAATGTAATACATCAAAATTCATTTTATGTAATCAAATAAAATTGATACACATTTCATTCACATTTACACTATGTTAATTTTATATTTACTGTATTAGTACGAAAGTTTATGAACATATGTAGCTATATTAAAGGTGCCCAAGATGTAGGATTTTATTTTTTATCTGTTATATAGGTTTATTTTAATTAAGTTTTAGTTAATTAATTATTCTTCTATTATTCTTAGAAAATGATCTTCCGGCAAAGGTGTGCAGTGAGTAGATGAAAAATCTTTCATATATTTTGCTATCTGAAAATAGAAATACATTATGAGAGTGATTTAGTCTATTTAAGAAATAAAACAATTTGTAATTGAATTTGAAAAATTGTGAAGTCGAGTAATATGGATAATATTACGCGACTTCACGCACGTTAAATGTTGTCAATTTTTGCTTATGAGTTTTTTGTTTATGAGTTTGTGCAAATTTGTTTATCAAACAAGAATATTGTTTTTATGCCTAAATCCACACCTAAAACCTCCAATCGCATTTTAGCAGAGTTGAACCTTGGATTATGAAAAATTTGGTCAAGAGAGGGATCTTATTTTTCCTTTTTCAATTTGCTAAAAAAATACATCGCAAAATATTTGTTTACCTTGGAAAAACTTACCACTTCCAATATCTTGAGATCACTTTCACCGGTTTCGCTACTTCGCAATACATTTCGTTGTGTACTCAACAGATTAACGTATTTTCTTAATAACTTTTTTTCTTCATTTGATAGATTATGCCGGCTCTCGACAAGCTTTATTAATAGATTATTCGCTCGGTTTGTAGATATTTGACTTTGCCTATTAAAATCAGTTTGAAGGAGTTATATTTTATGACGATAATTTGACGATAATTAATAAACAAATGAATACCTTAAGCAAAGAACTTCATCTCTAGTACGCCTTATTAAGTGCACGGGTCCCGAAAAATCGTTGATCAGTTCTGCTATATTTAGATCTGCATAAGATCGTACCACTTCCTTGACCAATAACGACCAAGATGACGGCATTTTACTTTGAGCTATTGGTAGTAGATCATCAAATGTTGCATCCAAAACCTGTAATAAAGGCATTATTTATATATTTCGATAAAAGAACATTAAATCAAAACTATAAATATAAAGAATAATTTTGATCAACTGTGACTCACTTTTATTATATATCATATATATAACTATTGTCACCTATAGTAGTTTAATGTAAATTAATGTTAATATGTAGTATGTTAGCTTAATGTCCGACTTATACACTTGGCATTAAGCCAAGTGTCTAAGTCGGACATTTCACACACAAAAATAGTATTTCAAAGCTCCTTTTTTAAATATAATGGACTGATTTTAAAAAGTGTTTTATAATGTTTCGTCCATGTCCGTCCTCCTAAAGGACGGCCATGCAAATGATTCAGTCTCCTAGGAGGGTCGGGGATGAGTGACTTGCCCGAAGGATTAAGACATGTCCACATCTGAAGACAACGCATCACGTAAGGTAACAAGTCATCCAGAGGTTTACTTTAAGGTTATAACTGCATTAGTAGTATAGTTGGAACCTTAGTAATTTGTTTTTATTGAGTACTCAGTAACTTTTAATGGGACTATTTTTTGTAATTTGTTTTTATTGAGTACTCAGTAACTTTTAATGAGACTATTTTTTTTAAGTTATGCATGCAAGTATACAAGAGCAAGCATGTAAAGACTTCGGATAAATCAATCAAAGTGAATATGACAGCTTTCTAAACTAAAGCCATCCAACGAGAAAACGAATTAGTAAACCAAATTTTAAATGTTAAAACTAGGGCAAACAAACAATGAATGGTAGGGGAAACCAAACAAATTGCCAGTTTAAGAATACATGTCGAGAGGATGATTCGATACTTACGAGAACTTAGTAAAGCCACTTATTATATTAAATAAATTTGATCAAAATACTTTGAGGTTATTACCGTTTCATATGATTAAATGGACCTGCAAATTTCATGTATTAAATAAAACTAAAAAAGTATCCAAAGAACAGTATGTATTTTATTTACCCTTTAATTATATATTTGATACACTAATGGATACACATTATCTTTCCATAAACATATTAATGTATAAAAAAATCTTATACGAAGTCATCACTTGTAACACTTAAGTTGTACAATTTTTTCATATTGTAGTTGTAATTAGTTACACTGTTAAATATATGTGTAGTTTCATACATAGCTAGTGTATCTAGGATGTTTCTTCCCATTATTAAGGGCGTAACTCTGACATAAGATACATATAACATATATTTTAATCCCCACTTATTCAACTTTTTGTTGTTTTCTTTACTATCTTGTAGTGTCTTTAAAATGTTTAAAATACTTTATTAATTGATTGAATTATAAAATTCTTTTGAGGTTATATATTTTAGTGCAATGTTTCCAAAATAGTTTTTTTTTGCGCAGCCTTTCAAAAAATAGCTCAAACGTGCGTACCTCATAAACAATAACAGCATCATATACATTTGGACATATTACTTAGTCCTAGGTAATTAATCAAGAAGCGACATTGGCCGTCATTACCGCCGACCCGCCCATTGATCCCTGGGGACAAGAAACTGAAAACGCTCCTGAAGATATGCTGGAGATCGTTTAAATAATGTATTATATGTTATTTCGGTGTGCCTTACAGCATAAGGCCACCTCCAACTCTTTGCACTGGTTTCTGTCTGCTGCCACTCTTATCCAAAATGGTCCTAATGACGTTTTCAGGTCGTCTTTCCATCTTCTTGCATTGCGACCTCGGCTCCTAGCGTCATCCCTTGGGTACCAAATGGATGCCAATTGGGTACCAATGGTACGAAATGGATACCTTTTTCTTCTTAGAGTACCTCTCCGACTTGCGAAGGTTGGCAGCCAATTCAGCACAATTTTCCTCTTTCTTCGCGAGGTGCAGCAGTTCTGGAGCACTCGCTATCCCGGTCCACTACCTGATATTACATAGTCAAGACTTTCTTTTTCGACCAACTTGTCTTTTGCCCGCGATTTTTCCCATCATGATCAGTTGCAGCAATTTGTAGCTGTCATGTCTCATGACTCAGGTAAGCAACTTTTCTACCTTTGACGGTTTGCAAAAGTTCTCGTTTTTGCTCGGAATGGATACACAAAAAATTAATTTACTAGATCGCTCAATTTTATTTGCTCATCTTAGCAAATTGATTTTCACAT
>JASFAT010001023.1:0-49910 GCA_031353405.1 Baronia brevicornis | reverse complement strand
TGCAAATTTGCCCTTATCTTTTCAAAACTAAGGTCTTTCAGGATGCTGATCCATTGTTATATCTCATTTAAATTTGGAACCAAACTTGTTCAAAATTCTCTTTAAATTAATAGAAAAGTAATGCTAAAAACTCTAAAAAGGTGTTATAACAATGTCTCCTTCTATAAAATACACATAAATATTTCATTTTGTAGCTCTACACAATTGTTTTCAAGTATGAAAACATGCAGTTCATATCATCTGTAACTGTTGCACCAACTTTGCAAATGCATAATGGCTATTGACTGGAATTGCTTTTGGGACTTTCAGGAATGGTTAAAACCGGTTTCTCTGCTAGCTGGGGTTTCTCTGCAATCAGTGGCTTCTCTGCTATCTGTGGTTTTTCTGCTATTTGTGGTTTTTCTGAAATTTGTGGGTTTTCTGCAAGCTGTGGTTTCTCAGTTGAATTTAATTTATCATCATCCTCATCATTTTGTTCCATCTCATTATTATGAATAAGTGTATTGGATAATTTGTCCGTTATAAATTCAGGTGATTCTTGTTCCATTTCAGAGGGTCCATTCTGTTTGTTTATGTCAGGCATTGCAGGTGAGATAGATCTTTGGATTGAGTTTTCAGGGATTGATGGAGATATACCCCTTGCCGAATTTTCTTCACTAGATATACTATGGTGTCTTTGTGTAGGCATATTAGATGGATATGACATTGTTTGCGGGTGGTGTGGATTATGTAATGGCAGTCTAGACTTGTCACTCTTCCTCCACAATGTGACTTCTTGTTGTTTGAAATAACGCCGATCTTCTGTGTCCATCAATACAAGGTTCAGGTAATATCTAACCGAGAATTTATTATTGATGTCCCTCATTGTAGGAGTTAAATCATATCCAGCCAAGAACACCCTTATTGGAATACTTTCTCCCCTTACTGGTGCACCATCCATTATTTCATATTTAGCCACAGTCTCATTTTCTGTAAAAGTGTTAGGTCCTGAACCTGTTGTTTCTCTTTTAATAATAGATATTTCCATGTGCTTGATCTTAATACGCACTAGTAGGAAGTAAATCTTACCTACTATGACATCTTTTAAGTGATATTTAGATTTATTGTATTCAAACTCTATGTGGAGACAATCCTCTATACCCACTTCCATTTTTATTGAATTTAAAACATCTGGGTAGCTACACAAAGTGTGAACAGCGATGTCAACTTCTTTCACAATATCTGTGAGGCGACGAACTATAGTCGCACGTAGAAAATACCTCAATCTGACGTTAGCACCCGTATACACTTCATAAGGTTTTTCGACGTTTGCGAATTCGAACGGGTATGACGTATGTTGAAGCAAATCACCGGGCCTCGCCAGCTCTTTGACCAACGATATGAACTCATGATGATTACCTCTGTCATAGAATAATTCGATTTGACCTATGAGCTCTACCTTAATTCCCTGGTGTTCTAATTTAGATCCCGGCTTCCGCAAAGTGACATTTACTCGTCCGGATACGGTTTCCCCATCATAGTAAAGCAATAATTTCTCTTTTTTGCCGTCATCCGTTTTTACTTCGGCAACTTTTCGTTTGTCAGCATCGTCGAACACAATTTCGATATCTGCAGTCTGTCCGAATCCAAAAAAGCTCATTTTTACACTTAACTATTACGCAAGACACTTGAAACTTTTTACGTAGCTTTCGTCAGGAACGTAAATGATATAATTGAGCAAAACATTGAAAAACGGCGATGAAACGCCCGCAAATCCGTAGAGTGACTGAAAGGTTGAAGCAAAGATGGCGACTAAAACTAATTCATGTCGGTTGTCGGTAAGACAATTCGTAAATAAAATAATAGTTCATTTACTTACCACACAGGCATTTTTGAATCTCACAAGCTAATTTCTTGCAAGGGTCGGCCGGCATATATAAAATTAGCAAGTCTTTTTACACGAAAAAAGTATCTCAAGATTCGTTCATCTAAACATGTGATTTTTTTATGGCAACAGAGAAATCGTGATAAGGTACGCATATCAGAATTATTATGTATTATTAATGTTTTTCAGTTATACATAATATTCTCACGAGCGTTAAACAAAAAGCGCCTTATTTATGACTCATATATTAATAATTACTGTGTGACAAATTTATATAGTTTGTTTGACAAGTTTTTAATTAAATTTGAACGCATTTAGTTATGTGTTATGTTTTTTTATATAATATGTTGTTTTTGTTTCTTACATTAAATTTACAACAAAAGCGCTTTTGCGTTTGATTAAATTTAAAAATCAAATTATTGCCGTTATTGGGTACCAATATTAGAATTTTTAGAACAGAATATAGAACAAGTATGTAATCACTACGTTAATAGGAGGCAATTTACAAAATACTCTTTACGTTTTATTTTTTACATAGATACATACATATCGTCACGCCTATCTCCCGTAGAGGTAGGCAGAGGCCACAGATCTCCATCTGCTACGATCTCGGCATACTTCCCTTGCTTCCTCCACACTCATTATTCTTCTCATGCAAGCCCGCCGGTTAAGGGTACTCTTGACCTGACCCTTCTTAAAAACATCACTCTTTAATTACTCATAATTACGATACTAAAGATAAAAATTTATTTTTTATTTACATTAGACTTTATCAAAAGTTAGCCTAGATGACAGATCAGCCAGATAACAGCAGCCAGAACGCAGGATGAAGTTTTTTACTTGCTACCTGGTCCAAGTGAATCCTTCTTTCAGCTTCTTTCTCAAAGTTGTCTCCATCTAATCGCACTATCTGCTTGACGAATATATATTCCTGAACAAATTCGACAATCTTGTCATTAATCATGGATAGTTTTGGCTCAATATGGTCATTCAGGATGATGAATAGATTAGGAAGAATAGGTTTTATCTAGATAGGCCAATCGGAAAGATTAATTTAGGCTCCTCAGCATTTTTTAGAGTTTTTGCAGTGATTCTGTCAAGATCACGATATCATCGACAAAGCGTACTTTTTACTCTAATGTCTTGAAGTCGTCTTCCAGCACATCGGTGAATAGTTTTGGGGATATTACATGACCCCATATTTCACAAAAGTGTGTCTTCCTGTGGAAAAGGACGACTATGCTTCCGTTCCATGCCTATGCAGTGATACCAATCTGCAAGACAGAGTTGAATAAACTATTGAGCTAATTTTCAATGTCATGGCCTTCTGTTTTTAAAAGCTTCGTATCGACCCCTTCTGGGAATTTAAATAATATACAGTGAAGTTCATTTTTTAACCACTACATCTTAATTTGGTGAAACTTTATTAACACGCTAAACGCCATGGGGGTCACCGGTGACCTCAGCTATGTATTTGACTGTAACTATGTAACCCATGTACAGAATTGAATAAAACTTATTTTCACGACCAAAAGTATTTTTACGATTTTTATTTTTTTCTATCGGCGTTTAACGTGTTAAGGTGCGCCTGTTTTATGAAATACTTAGGATTTCACAAAATAGGTGTATAAAGCATGAGATAAAGCAAATAGGGTATAAAGAAAATTTGTATAAAGCATGTATGGCATTGCAAGTTATCTATCAACTTTTATTGTCCTTTGCATAGTCTTGTATTTTTTGCTTATTAGTCAAACGTATAAAAAAGTAAAGTTAACAGACATATTTAGAAGTTGAGTAGAAAATGAAAATATAAACTTAACTGAGTGTGAATGCTTAAAAGTGCGCTGAGGATTAAATTAAGTACAAGTGAAATGTAATCTTTCACTTTACCTTACCGTTTGCGTAAAAAAGTGTGAATGCAGAGTTATATATTAAGTGTACATTTACATTTTCGCGCGTTTATAGATGTAGGATGATATTTCTCAAATAATAATTAATATGCTCAGTGATATTTATGTAAAATCTTAGAAGTTGGATTGTCGTCAGATTGTCACTTTTTTTTAGGATCCCACAAAACTAATAAAATTAATTAAATTTAATAGATTATTTCAATGACTGTGAGTCATCGAAATAATCTACTAAAAATTTCGCATTGGCAATAATTTTTTTTCTACAGCGTAGGTAATCATATTGTTACGTGAGCCCTCCTGCTAGATGGAGCGACGATCTGCGCAAGGCGGCTGGCAGAGACTGGATGCGTGTAGCCGAAAATCGGGCTAGGTGGCGCGCCTTGGGTGAGGCCTATGTCCAGCAGTGGAATGCCGCGGGCTGATATTGGATTGGAATCATATTGTTTGTATTTAATCATTTGGCTGAAAATGAAGTAGCCATTACTATAACAGATCAGTTTATACCAATAACTATTGTAATTAAATTTAATCTGTGACATCTCTCTTTCCTTCTTTTCTGTAAATGGTGGATCTTTAAATTTGTCTAACGAAAGTGAAAATATATTTTTTGAGTTGGATGCACGTACTTAAACTATTTAAATAATATGGAGATGTCTCGTACAACACTTGGAATTGCAGTTGGAATAGCTGGAACACTTTTTCTAGGTTACTGTGTATATTTTGACCAACAAAGACGTAGGGATCCTCTTTTTAAGAAGAAGTTGAAAGAACGTGAGTATTTGTAAAAAAAACTGATTATATTGCTAGTTTATTAATTTGTTGACTTAAGTCATTTTAGAAAGGATCTTTAATACCTTAAAATTATTTATAAAATGCTATGCGCATAATTATTGAGCTGAATATAACCACAAAACAGTATTATACAATAAATGTTTGCGTATTATATTTAACGTGTAATACAAAATCATTGCTACATATTGCATTTATTTCACATTAACATTGTTCAAAGTTCACAATTTGTCACGTTTTCGGGTGTTATGAGAGATAATGTATTACAATTGGGTACGATTTTTTAATAACCATTTATTTCCTCTTATCAATCCATCAATCAATAGAGAATGCTAGTTTTGCGTTCTAATCACGGAAAATTAAATTTCCATTTATAATTTTTACTTAGGCATATTTATTGCCAGGAGTCATTCATAACCATTCAAACATTGGGGTTAAAGATATTGTGTACATACAAAAATATGTTATAGGAAGACAGAAGGCTCAGCAGAATGCAACTCAGTCTCGGTCCCTGGGTCCTCTGCCAGACATGAATGATCATGAGGCCATGCAGAGGTTCTTCTTACAGCAGGTATGGATGTCTTATTTATGAGGACAGGATTGTTATCTTGTATGAAATATATAAACAACTTCAAGGAAAGCTAGCTCTAACATTGTATTTGGTCCAAAAAGAGATTTGCTTTGTCAAATTAGTATTTTCTAATCTTACAGATGTAAGATTAGAAAATATAAGTTTTACATAGCATGGTCAATCCTTTTATTGACTTATAACATTGTAGATTAGAATTAACTGTATTATTGTTGTTCAGATCCAATTGGGTGAGGAGCTCCTGGCTGCAGGTGACTTGGAAGGAGGTGTGGAGCATCTGGGACAGGCAGTAACTGTTTGTGGTCAGACTCAGCAACTCTTGAGCGTAAGTTATTTAATTTGATTTCATTTTTAAGATCTTAGTTACTTCACAACTTATTATAAGGATTGATATGTTGACCCAAGGTTCTATGAGGGCTATGGAGAGTGCTACTCTTGGAATTTCTTTAGTACAGGGTTTCTAAAAGTAGGTTCCCTGGTGGAGCTCATGACATGATTGCCCTGATGGAGCTCATGACATGATTGCCCTGATGGAGCACATGACATGATTGCCCTGATGGAGCTCATGATATATTTGCCTATTTTGATCTTATTTACAACTCTGTTTTGGTGTTGAATACAATATATAATATATTAGATGCTAATGATGATATGCAAATTGTAATATCAAAGAAAATTCCACAATTTAACATGCTTACTGAATTCTAATAACAGCACCTAGAGATTGTACTAAGTAGGGTTCGGAGAAAGGCTATTTCCAACAACAGACTGGCACGAGGTGGTAATGAGTCCGAGTAAATCAAGTTGTCTCTTTTGTTCCTGCAGTAATTGCAAACATTTGTTTCATGCATTCACTATTGATTGAAAATGAGTGACCCTGTATATTTCACATGAAGACATTTGGTGTGTTGACTGTACTGTAAACTGATTATACTTAGCTTACACTGGTAATGGTAGGCATTTAAAAAAAAAGTCTGCTTCATTGAGTTGTGCTATTAATCATTCAGCGAAAAGCTGGACTATTGAAGCAGCAGATAAATTATATATTTTGAGGTTATGATGTTCTCTTTACAGGTGCTCCAGCAAACAATGCCAGCACCCATCTTCCATCTTCTCCTCAAGAAACTCCCAGAAGTGTCGGAACGTCTTCGTGCTTCCATGAAAGCAAACTCTCTTCAGGAGGAAGATGTCGAGTAAATCAGTATATTAGTGCCCTAGTTACATATGTTTCTTTTCACTTCAAAAAATTATGTCTAATCGTTTGCTTTCTTGTTGAAGACTTGTATGGAATAAGAATGTATACATTATAATAACAAAGCTAGCATTATGCTTCAATTATGACTTAATCTTATATTTTTATTATACATAAAACAATGTGTCTATGCTTCATGAAAAATGATAAACTTTATTGTCTATAGGCGGCTTTGATTGCTATCCATTAGGCGACAGTCCTACCCATTTGTTTTCCTATCTTATAAAATAAGACTAGGCCTAATAATTTCTAACCAAACTTGTATTAATTTATAATAAAACTATAAGACATAGCGGCTAAAAACTTTTTTTTGTTCCTTTTAAAAATCTAATATAAGTTATAAGAAAATAATCATGAGTACATTCTTATTGCATTCAATCTAATAAAATCAGTTCAGTTTTCGTAGGATTGTATTTAATTTTGAAAAATTTTCAGTTTCTGATTTAGCCAAGTTTGTAAATAATTTAATTTTTTATTTTGAACACAATGATGGATAAATAAAGAGATTAGAATTCAAATATTAATGTATGATTCTGTTAAATGATCAATGGTATTGTCAACACTCGAATATGAAGAAAATTCATAGAAAGTTCTCTAAATTAAGAAATATATTTATAAAAATCATTTGCTCTAACCAAAAGCCTGTTTTTGTGAAAAACATCAAAAATTATTTATTGTTTACTATAAGCGAGTTATATATTTCTTGCGATATTCAACTTTTCCGTAAATACTTCTTGTCTATGCTTTGAAATCTTCTCAGAAAGATAAGAATAGGAGATAAATAGCGATAATGTAGGTATTTGTTAGTGACATTTAGGTTTTGAGTTCAAAACAGTATGATTGTGTTTTGATTGAGATTTATTGTGAAATAAAAGTGTTGTACAACAGTTGTTTATTTTATTTCTCTTTGTTAAGTTAGCGTTCGAAACGCGGTAACATAGTAGTCCCTCTACTATGTTATCGCATTTCGTACGCCTGGCACTTCCCTCATTGAGTTGGATCATTTGTTTTATCATGGCTCTAGCACTGAAGGAATTCACGAAAGAGGTCATATGGCCATTTCCATTTAGAGGAAGACGTTTTTAAGACTATTTAATAGTGCGAAAGGATATTTGAAATCCTTTATCTCTTGTCTAGGGGCCGCTGGAGCTTTTCATGGGGGTGGTAGCTGGCCTAAAGGCAAATAGGGACATTATGAAATACCTCTATTTTTATGAAAAAAAAATTATCTAACCTATGAATATAATATTATAGCCTATGAAATAGAATGCCTAATGAGACGTAGCCTCTCCTGTGTTACTCTGTGAATCGCAAATGATGATGATGAATTATCTTATACAGATATAAAAACGAATCCCCATTTCCCTTGGTCACGTCGTAACTTGAGAACGACTTTACAAATATCATTTATCTTTTTTTTATATTTTTCCCAATACTTTGTAGAACAATTTTTGAAAGTTGCGCAGAAACTTCAGAAATTATTGACATTTCGCTATGGAATTCGCGCGTTTGATATAAAAATGTTTTAATTAAGGTTCGATTTGATTATTCATAGCTAAGACAGGACAATGTCCGATCGAGTCAGCCAGTTCAAAATAATAATATGATGATCCTTAAATGTAGATTTTCCCAATTTTAGATTAATGATATAGCTTTTCGTGTTAGTAAACTGAAATCAGTGCCAATGTGGCAACACGGGATCTCTAATCAAACAAGGATTAGAGATCCTGTGTTGATATAAATACTTGAAAGACGTGATTTGTGTGGGACGATTAGTTAAATTTCAAGGCTTATGTGCAGAAGTGGGGACTGCCGTGGGCTGATGATGATGAAATAGAATAATGCGTTTACAATAAAAATGCAATTAACCCATTTAATTCACCAATATATTTCAACAAATAAAATATTAATTAACCAATAATATAATGTCAGTAGCACAATAAGTACTCTTGATACAACAAATGTCACGAACTACGTAAGTACCTAATAACAAAAAAGTTAACTATTTACAAAATAAAAAAATCGTATAGGCAATTCTGAAACGAGTATTTAACCATTTTATTAGGGTTACCATCACATGAATTGAAAAACAAGACTTAAAAATCTGCGTTGTGTTTGGAAGCTTGTATTTTAAAACCCTGTACATGTACAACAAATTAAAAATAAAATTGATATTGGACTTTTCCCGCCAACTTACATCAGTGACGTTGTTTTTATTTCATTTCTATAATCTTATATTATTAACTGTTATATAGTTTGTGTTGACGTATTATGTAATATAGTTCGATTAAGGCGTATGTCATGAAATAAATGCGTGTATCTTGACTGAAAATGTCGATAGAAAGTTTTGGTAGAATAGCCAATATTTTGTTAGGACATAATGTGACAAGCTAACTAATACATTCCAAGATAGTTGATATTATATTTTATTTGACACCGGTATAATAGTTATAACTATTTGCCATCAAAGAATACAAAGATTGATAGTGGTATAGCCATTGTAGCACTAATGGACCATCTCGACCGGGTAAGTGCTACTCACCAAGGTTTACTCTGTTATAGAGTTTCATATGGTAAATGTAAGCACCTAGAGGTAAAATTCCTGCCCTATTCCCATTATATCCTACTTCTCCCACTATTCACTACGGTAGGCAATGCATTGTCTTAGTACTAAAGATGTTCATGAGCTATAAACGGTTGCTCACCACTGGTTGCACCCACTCGTTTACTTTAGTCTTCCATATAACAAGTATGGAATAAAAATTGCCAGTTCTTTACCTAATATATTTTTTCTAATATATATATATATATATAGTTATTTTATATATGGTTGGCTTAATTATCAGAATTGATAATTCCAAAATTTTTTTCTAATTTTCATGCCATCTAACGGATAATGCTTTAAGATTATTATATAAAGGTTAATGAAATTCTTCATATAGATACATTTTTTATACCTTAAAAAAGAATGGTTTTATAAAAATGACTTAAACTATGAAATCGAGTTTCTTGTACTCTATAATAATGAAAGAAAATTGGTTTATTAATGTACCTGTAAAATTTACTCATATGGACAAACAAATTCTGATAGTTAGTCAGACTATATAATAATGTATTGTGTATTTCAAAATATATACAATTTATGTCATGAAAACTTAAATGAATATATAATATTTACATAAATAAATATAACTACCCACAGTCAAGATTTTTGAGAGGCCGCATTTCTTATTAAGTCTTGCGTAACTTTCATTACTTCTAAAGCACCCTTCGATATTAAAGTATTTGCTAAATCAACGCCTAAATTATCACAGCTCGCTATGACTTCTATGGGAATATTTGTGTTCTCCGACAGACCGCAAAATATACGAGCGTCTTTCTTCAATCCAATTATATCATCCAATGATCTCGTATCCACACAACTCAAATGACCCACTCTCTCTGATATTCTTCTATTCAACTCTTCTACTGGATTAACTTCATTAGAAGTTGAACCATTTTCTTCTTTCTTAATCTTCTTACAATCAGTCTCTTCAGTAGGGCTTAGTTTGTGTTTATTTGTTTTTCTTATTTGTGGGAGTATTTGTTCAAGTGATTCTTCAATTTTTGTTGTGCCGTCTAAACTCCAAACTGCCCCGCTGATTGTGAGTTTGAACTCTTTATCAAATGGCTTTAACTTTGTTGAGACCCCTACGGGAGCGCTGCAGCCACCTCCTGATATTAAAAATAAAATATTTAGAATTTTATAGAGCTTAGAAGAAATGGAGCGCAGACTATTTTTTACTGAGATAAAATGAGAATGCGAGATGAGAAATAATTTAAAGAAATTTCAAGAGCTCCGAATGCACAAGGTTGCAAAAAAAGTAATTTTCATTTAATTAAAATAAAACTATCTATTAAGTACTGTGTTTGTACATTTATTTTATGATTTAAAACATTTATTAAAGTAATTTTACATAATAAGTAACGTAAAAATAAATTTATTGCCTAATCAATGAAATGGGTGTGCCTGGTGTTTTTTATTTTACGTATCTTGAAAATTTCAAATAAGAATTTTGTTTTATTAATTAATAGGGGTCGATTTTTATATCTCATCAATCCCTATTTGGACCCCACGGGGTCGATTCAACCACTTTGGGAATACCAGATATAGAGTTTACTCTATATCATGTATTCCCAAAGTGGTTGAATCGACCCCTTGGGGTTTTAATCTTACCTAGTGTCTTCAGGAAACTCCTTTCCGCCAAAACCCTACAGTAAGTTTCGGGATGGTTGAAAGGCGCGAGCATCGACAATATCTCCTCGTTATCCGATCGGCACTCCACTGCCAGGGCACCTTGCCCCACAGCGTACATTATCTCAGAACACGGCAGAATCTGAAAAAAGAAGACTTTGATTTATATTCAGCTTTCTATCATTAGACCACGGTCGTACAACAACAGTAGAGGGTGTACGTCGGCTTAATGGTTGCGCTATTCTTTTCAACTTACGGTCGCCAGAGGCGTGACTATAGATGGGTGTGCTGTGCAACGAAGACAGAATAGCTTTCTGTCTCTTTTGTGCCTTTTAATATAACCAATTATAATTAAACGAATAAAGCGATAAATTATACTAATCTCTCATCGCTGTATAAGGCTTCGTTACAAGACCTGTGTATAAGACGGTCACAAAGAGAGGGCTACACTTACACCTATTTTTATACGACTTCCTACCATACATGGTACATGTTGGCGTATTAGAATTAACATCATTATTTAAATATTTTATGCAATCAATCGGGGACGTCCACACCCCGCGCAGAGGTGTGGGATCGAGCCTCGGGGATGAACCCTACCGCTCGTGCAGCAACACAATGGGGCAACCGCCCCCTGTCCTAGGTGTCCCTGTCATAGATGTGAACTATTTCATGGCACAGGAGTTATTAGCTTAATTGGAATGGTAAAACATAAATAAAATAAACAAATAATTTGGATGTGAATAAAGCGTTACCTTGGACACACGATGACTCCACCCCATTCTTTCAAGCCCAGCGTTGGCGAGCAACAACGCTGAATATTCTTTCGTTGGCGCATCTAACTTTCTTAACCTAGTGTTGAGATTCCCACGGACGTCAATAACTGAGAGTTGAGGGTATGACCCTCTTAGTTGGGCTGTGCGACGAAGCGATGAGGTGCCTGAAAGTTTGTATGCATCAAGACAGGTGGGTGATTTAGGAGGATATTATCATTATGTAGACAGTCAAAACTTTTACTTAGTTAAGATCCACGACAAGCAAACAATAACAGAAAACTAATAATGTGTGTTTTCCTGCTGGATGAAGTGGATTTACTTGGAACTTAAACCAAAACTTACTTAAAAACGGCCGTCAGCAACTCACCACCTACCAACCACTACACACAACATCAAACACACACTACCACTTTTCCCACCTTGTAAACGACATGTGTTTCGCCCCAACACGAGGCATCTTCAGGTATTCTACGGAAGACAACCGAAAAGTGAAGAGTTGTCACGGATCTTACCTAAGTAAAAGTTTTGACTCTCCACATAGTGATGGATTTCCGCGACGTAACGCCTGATTCCATTAATCAGAATATTATCATTTAATGAACAATAGTTACTATCTTAACACATTGAAGACGTTATGCGCTGAAATGTGTCTAGCCTCAGTTCCCGCAAATTTTTATTATTATCACCACAACTATCATTTCTTTCATATCTTTATGTTGTCTTTACTTGCAATTACACAATATTGCATCAGATTCCAAAAAACGTGAATTTCCGTCATTCGTCACCAACACTTGAAAAATAAAAGACGGAAATTCCCGTCTCCCGTCTTCAATATGTTAAACTTAAGCGGTAAGGCAATCGTTTTTTTTTATGGACTACCGCCTTTACAAGAAAAAAATTTTTATTTACGCCATAATAACATAATAAACTTTTCTGACGGTTAGATAAAATGTTTTTTCGTAAAAATAGAGGTAATTCATAAAGCCCCCATTTGCCTTTGCTGGAGCTTTTCATGGGGGACCCGCTATATCCCCCATGAAAAGCTCCAGCACCTACTAGGGGGCAGTACCGTCCCCGTTGGGAACCTGTGATGTAATGCAATAAAAAAATAGAGATTTGTAACACCGTTAGGCACCATAAGGCATTTCATAAGCGTTGCTGAAATTTAAAAAATATTTGGACTTGTTTTTTTGAAGGTTTCAAAGTCATATCAGTTTGGAAATACCGCTGAAGGTTGTGGTGCGTGGAAAGCTATTTCGTGTAAAGCGCACCGTACTAGATCGTCGCTCATCCAGTATGAAACTTTCCATTATGGCGAGTTCTGTGAAGAAACTAAGCGGCTGGATTTATTAGAGCTGAATTTTCCACCTGAAACTTCCACTGACCTAAAAATAAACAATAATATAATATGTTACCTATAACCGATCCTGCAGGAAGCGTGCTCAATGTGCGATCTTTTAAGTCATCACGAAGTACTAAAGCATCTCTGGGATCTTCTCTAAAACAAACAAATACAACATCTTATCATCAAAATCAAAAATTTAATGGAGACAAATACATTTCTCAATGTAAATATAAAGTTTCGTCTCTTTTTTATAAGAAAGCAGACGAACGAACATGCAGGTTACCCGATGATAACCGCCATAGACATCTGCAACGCCGGAGGTGTTAGAGATGCGTTGCCGGCGTTTTTGAACACATACGTTCCTCCCTACCGTCTGAATGAGTGTCGATCCAGTACCAGTGGCGTAACTATCGTAGGGCCAGGTGGTGCAGTGCACTAGGACCCCGAAGTTAAGAGAACACTCTAACCTAAGGTTTGCGAAAGAGCAAAAGACCCAGCTTCCGAAGCTAGAAAATCGCTAGAAGCTAGAATACCTCGAGCCTCCACACAAGATTTTTTTTATAATGTTAAGTAATCACAATCAAGAATTTCTGACTTTAGACTTATAACACATGCACCAACCATCCTTATGTATATATATAATAAAAAAATATTTATAAAAAAAATATATAAGTTATGTCTTATTAAACTAAAGCCACAAATCTCCTTGAAACTCTCAGTTCCTTGTGTAGTATCAGGAAAGTTCAAATGTGCTAAGATAAATACGGTTTTATCCGCGGCACGCAACTTATTATCATAACAAAGTCGACGGATTCGGCTCTTATCTTTTTGTAGTGTTAGTTGATATTCCAATATACCAAAAAATAAGGATATTATTAATAATTAGTGGTGATCCAGTGGACGAAATTCAAATGTAATTAATAATTAGATAATAAAATGTATCACTGATCTAGTGGAGAAATGAACACTTATTTGGCAGAAAATGATTTTTCTTTCTTTCTTTAATGGCTATAACTTTTAAGCCAGTGTCAAGTAAAATATAACAACATCAAGTATCTTCCGATGTGTTAATGGACTTGTCACGTTACTTCTTGATAAAATTTGACTTTTAAGTGGACTGAAAAACCTATGGACTCTTTCAGTCAACTTAAAAGTCACCAAACACGCATTGATTTCGTATCATTTTACTTATACACCTTAATTGAACTATTTTGTACAGTACACCACGACAATTAAACAATATAACTGATGATAACATATAATTATGAAGATTTAATAAAAACACAGCGTCACTGATGGTAATTTATGTTGGGTAAGTCCGGAGCTAAAAAAACGTCCGCAGCGGAAAACGGAGGATTAAACGAAGGGGAAAGGAATTGGCCTTCATACCGTAAACAAAAAAAAAAGAAACTATAGATAATTTTACGTTACTTTATGCATATATAAAATTACGCGTGTTTTTCGTACTGGTAGGTAGAGACCACAAGTCTACATCTGTTACGATACCGGCACACTTTCTTAGCTTCATCTCCACTCATCACTCTCTTCATACAAGCTCGCTGGTTAAGGGTACTTTTGACCTGGCTTTTCTTGAGAACTTTAGCAATCTGGTCAAGGTATGTTCATCTTGGTATTACCCTAACGAACCTTACATCCACAACGCAAATTTCTTTTATCCATCCTCTCTATGTTCCTAAACCATCTAAGCATACATTTTTCAACTTTTGTCACAATACCTTCTTTTGTTGTATTTATTGAGACAAAAAACTTAAGTAATTTTGGTTTATTTCTTCTCTGTCTTAACCACCTTTATTTTTCACAAATATATTGGTAGAACAGATAATGTAAGTAGAACTATGTATAAATGGAAAAAAATCTATAGTACTCTTCATGAAAAAATTTTAGTACTCTTCATCACACAGAAAATGTTCTTATGCATGTAAAGTACTATATATAGCAGGGATTACAAGAAAAAGGCTTACAATGTGACATCTGAGTTTTATCTTTCATTAGACTCTTGACGTGAATGACTTTTGATTTCCAAGCAAAATCATTGTTAGCTTAATTGAAATGGTAAATATGATTTCTAGTTATATTAAAACAAAGCAGTGTTTTTAAAAATAAAGAGAAAAAAGACTAACCTTTCAAATACAGCACCGATAGCCAGTCCATCTGGTAGGGTAGTTGGCAAATCCTTTAGAGAATGAACCACAAAGTCAACTGTGTTATTCCTTAGTGCATCCTCCAAATCTTTTGTAAATAAAGACTTTTCGCCTATTTTTGGCAGTGACACATTTAATATGCGATCTCCTAATGTTGTCATGGACACTGAAAATTTTTTTTTGTTTTAAATATTTTTGTGGTATAGGATGGAAAATGTGGTATCATGTCACCTGATAGAAAGCAATGAATGCCACTCTTAGCAGGAATTTAATATAGCATTTTCTATTTATATATGGTAATTTTTATCGATATGTGTAAAAACCTACAATATTATTTTTTTAATTGATTTCATGGAGTTTAGACTTCTGACTTTCCATCTAAGGAATTTTATAATAGACACTTCATATAAACCATACGAGAAAGACACAGCATAAGAAACAAAAGAATGAACTGATAATAATTCCATACCAATAGTAAACTCCTTATCAGGATATACTTTCTTCAAGCTGTCTATCACAAAGTTCGTCTGTATAAGAGCCAACTGCAATAAAAAATGTTATGTAATGTAGTGTTGAGCGTCAGTGAATGTTTTATGTATAACACAAATAACTTATGAGTATAACTCAAAAGCTGTCCATTCTCTTAAAAATATGACTAGCTGATTACCCTTTAATTAGTTAAAGTGAAGTAAAGTCTAAAGTGAGGCTTATCTAAATTATAGGATTCAAGTTTCAGGCAAAAAAAGAAAGTGGCATATCAAGTAACACTCATAATTAAATAATTGAATGTAAATAAATGATTTTATTAAGTCTCAAAATGAACTAAAAACTTATGAGCATTTAAATTAAAACAAAGTAAATTAGTTCAAGCAAATTAATGTATAGCCCTGAGTTTATAAGTACTACATAACTTATAAAATAAAAACCTTAACTGATTCAATATTATCAAATATTTATGAAGTAATCGTATGAAAATATTTATAACATTATCTTAATACATAAAGGCAATTAATATATGATCTAAAACTATTTCACAAACACGAAAATAAAAAAATGTTTAAATAATAATGATTGAATTTTTCACCTCACTCTTTCTGGATCCTACACGTACAATATTTTTTTTCTCACTATCCATCTCGTAAACTTAATTTTATAAGTAAATATTATCAAACTAGGTTATAGCATTCGTTATTTAGTTCTTAAATATCACAGTCACAACATAACCTGATAGTAAATACTTGTCACTAGCACTGTAGTGGACGAGTATTATGTAAAATTTTGAATTTAGTCAAGTCATAACATTATTTAGTAATAATTAACAAATCAACGATGAGCTAACCTATTTTATAAAGTACTGATATGACAATCATAGTGTTTTAACTTGACGTGAAATGTGGTAAATCACAATCTGTATGCTTCTGTAACATAGACAATAGATTCATTTCATAAATGCCATCAGCGAAGGAGACATTTTGGCCACTATTTAATTGAAATTGGGTTATTTAGTCATATTGTATGAAGGACTGTAGCACTTAGCCAGTAAAAATGGGCTTAATATGAATAGTATGTGTTATACTCGTAATCATAAAAAATCAAACGATTTTGGTGAGTTGAATAGTTACGTGTTTATTCTCACCGTTATTTGATCTGCAGATCAAATAACGGTGAGAAAAAACACGTAACTATTCAACTCACCACAATCGTTTGATTAAATAAGATTTGCAGTAAAACACATACTATACATATTAAGCCCATTTTTACAGGCTAAGTGCTACAGTCCTTCAAACAAATGACTAAATAACCCAATTTCAATTAAATAGTGGCCAAAATGTCTCCTTCGCTGATGGCATATATGAAGTGACATCTATTGACTATGTTACAGAAGCATACAGATTGTGATTTACCACATTTCACGTCAAGTTAAAACACTATGATTGTCATATCAGTACTTTATAAAATAGGTTAGCTCATCGTTGATTTGTTAATTATTACTAAATAATGTTATGACTTGACTGAATTCAAAATTTTACATAATACTCGTCCACTACAGTGCTAGTGACAAGTATTTACTATCAGGTTATGTTGTGACTGTGATATTTAAGAACTAAATAACGAATGCTATAACCTAGTTTGATAATATTTACTTATAAAATTAAGTTTACGAGATGGATAGTGAGAAAAAAAATATTGTACGTGTAGGATCCAGAAAGAGTGAGGTGAAAAATTCAATCATTATTATTTAAACATTTTTTTATTTTCGTGTTTGTGAAATAGTTTTAGATCATATATTAATTGCCTTTATGTATTAAGATAATGTTATAAATATTTTCATACGATTACTTCATAAATATTTGATAATATTGAATCAGTTAAGGTTTTTATTTTATAAGTTATGTAGTACTTATAAACTCAGGGCTATACATTAATTTGCTTGAACTAATTTACTTTGTTTTAATTTAAATGCTCATAAGTTTTTAGTTCATTTTGAGACTTAATAAAATCATTTATTTACATTCAATTATTTAATTATGAGTGTTACTTGATATGCCACTTTCTTTTTTTTGCCTGAAACTTGAATCCTATAATTTAGATAAGCCTCACTTTAGACTTTACTTCACTTTAACTAATTAAAGGGTAATCAGCTAGTCATATTTTTAAGAGAATGGACAGCTTTTGAGTTATACTCATAAGTTATTTGTGTTATACATAAAACATTCACTGACGCTCAACACTACATTACATAACATTTTTTATTGCAGTTGGCTCTTATACAGACGAACTTTGTGATAGACAGCTTGAAGAAAGTATATCCTGATAAGGAGTTTACTATTGGTATGGAATTATTATCAGTTCATTCTTTTGTTTCTTATGCTGTGTCTTTCTCGTATGGTTTATATGAAGTGTCTATTATAAAATTCCTTAGATGGAAAGTCAGAAGTCTAAACTCCATGAAATCAATTAAAAAAATAATATTGTAGGTTTTTACACATATCGATAAAAATTACCATATATAAATAGAAAATGCTATATTAAATTCCTGCTAAGAGTGGCATTCATTGCTTTCTATCAGGTGACATGATACCACATTTTCCATCCTATACCACAAAAATATTTAAAACAAAAAAAAATTTTCAGTGTCCATGACAACATTAGGAGATCGCATATTAAATGTGTCACTGCCAAAAATAGGCGAAAAGTCTTTATTTACAAAAGATTTGGAGGATGCACTAAGGAATAACACAGTTGACTTTGTGGTTCATTCTCTAAAGGATTTGCCAACTACCCTACCAGATGGACTGGCTATCGGTGCTGTATTTGAAAGGTTAGTCTTTTTTCTCTTTATTTTTAAAAACACTGCTTTGTTTTAATATAACTAGAAATCATATTTACCATTTCAATTAAGCTAACAATGATTTTGCTTGGAAATCAAAAGTCATTCACGTCAAGAGTCTAATGAAAGATAAAACTCAGATGTCACATTGTAAGCCTTTTTCTTGTAATCCCTGCTATATATAGTACTTTACATGCATAAGAACATTTTCTGTGTGATGAAGAGTACTAAAATTTTTTCATGAAGAGTACTATAGATTTTTTTCCATTTATACATAGTTCTACTTACATTATCTGTTCTACCAATATATTTGTGAAAAATAAAGGTGGTTAAGACAGAGAAGAAATAAACCAAAATTACTTAAGTTTTTTGTCTCAATAAATACAACAAAAGAAGGTATTGTGACAAAAGTTGAAAAATGTATGCTTAGATGGTTTAGGAACATAGAGAGGATGGATAAAAGAAATTTGCGTTGTGGATGTAAGGTTCGTTAGGGTAATACCAAGATGAACATACCTTGACCAGATTGCTAAAGTTCTCAAGAAAAGCCAGGTCAAAAGTACCCTTAACCAGCGAGCTTGTATGAAGAGAGTGATGAGTGGAGATGAAGCTAAGAAAGTGTGCCGGTATCGTAACAGATGTAGACTTGTGGTCTCTACCTACCAGTACGAAAAACACGCGTAATTTTATATATGCATAAAGTAACGTAAAATTATCTATAGTTTCTTTTTTTTTTGTTTACGGTATGAAGGCCAATTCCTTTCCCCTTCGTTTAATCCTCCGTTTTCCGCTGCGGACGTTTTTTTAGCTCCGGACTTACCCAACATAAATTACCAAATAACGATAATAAATAGCATGCTTATCAAGTACGCTTGGTGCATGTGTTGTAAGTCTTAAGTCGGGAATTAAAAGAATAAAACATTATTACAATTAAGACAAACTAATAAAACACATAAAAAAGCAATGTAATATAAACGCTGCAGAGTGGATGAATGAAGGCTCAGTTACAATTTCCACTTATCGAGCGGAAAAACTGGTTTTCTACAATTCATCAGCGTCATCAGTGACGCTGTGTTTTTATTAAATCTTCATAATTATATGTTATCATCAGTTATATTGTTTAATTGTCGTGGTGTACTGTACAAAATAGTTCAATTAAGGTGTATAAGTAAAATGATACGAAATCAATGCGTGTTTGGTGACTTTTAAGTTGACTGAAAGAGTCCATAGGTTTTTCAGTCCACTTAAAAGTCAAATTTTATCAAGAAGTAACGTGACAAGTCCATTAACACATCGGAAGATACTTGATGTTGTTATATTTTACTTGACACTGGCTTAAAAGTTATAGCCATTAAAGAAAGAAAGAAAAATCATTTTCTGCCAAATAAGTGTTCATTTCTCCACTAGATCAGTGATACATTTTATTATCTAATTATTAATTACATTTGAATTTCGTCCACTGGATCACCACTAATTATTAATAATATCCTTATTTTTTGGTATATTGGAATATCAACTAACACTACAAAAAGATAAGAGCCGAATCCGTCGACTTTGTTATGATAATAAGTTGCGTGCCGCGGATAAAACCGTATTTATCTTAGCACATTTGAACTTTCCTGATACTACACAAGGAACTGAGAGTTTCAAGGAGATTTGTGGCTTTAGTTTAATAAGACATAACTTATATATTTTTTTTATAAATATTTTTTTATTATATATATACATAAGGATGGTTGGTGCATGTGTTATAAGTCTAAAGTCAGAAATTCTTGATTGTGATTACTTAACATTATAAAAAAAATCTTGTGTGGAGGCTCGAGGTATTCTAGCTTCTAGCGATTTTCTAGCTTCGGAAGCTGGGTCTTTTGCTCTTTCGCAAACCTTAGGTTAGAGTGTTCTCTTAACTTCGGGGTCCTAGTGCACTGCACCACCTGGCCCTACGATAGTTACGCCACTGGTACTGGATCGACACTCATTCAGACGGTAGGGAGGAACGTATGTGTTCAAAAACGCCGGCAACGCATCTCTAACACCTCCGGCGTTGCAGATGTCTATGGCGGTTATCATCGGGTAACCTGCATGTTCGTTCGTCTGCTTTCTTATAAAAAAGAGACGAAACTTTATATTTACATTGAGAAATGTATTTGTCTCCATTAAATTTTTGATTTTGATGATAAGATGTTGTATTTGTTTGTTTTAGAGAAGATCCCAGAGATGCTTTAGTACTTCGTGATGACTTAAAAGATCGCACATTGAGCACGCTTCCTGCAGGATCGGTTATAGGTAACATATTATATTATTGTTTATTTTTAGGTCAGTGGAAGTTTCAGGTGGAAAATTCAGCTCTAATAAATCCAGCCGCTTAGTTTCTTCACAGAACTCGCCATAATGGAAAGTTTCATACTGGATGAGCGACGATCTAGTACGGTGCGCTTTACACGAAATAGCTTTCCACGCACCACAACCTTCAGCGGTATTTCCAAACTGATATGACTTTGAAACCTTCAAAAAAACAAGTCCAAATATTTTTTAAATTTCAGCAACGCTTATGAAATGCCTTATGGTGCCTAACGGTGTTACAAATCTCTATTTTTTTATTGCATTACATCACAGGTTCCCAACGGGGACGGTACTGCCCCCTAGTAGGTGCTGGAGCTTTTCATGGGGGATATAGCGGGTCCCCCATGAAAAGCTCCAGCAAAGGCAAATGGGGGCTTTATGAATTACCTCTATTTTTACGAAAAAACATTTTATCTAACCGTCAGAAAAGTTTATTATGTTATTATGGCGTAAATAAAAATTTTTTTCTTGTAAAGGCGGTAGTCCATAAAAAAAAACGATTGCCTTACCGCTTAAGTTTAACATATTGAAGACGGGAGACGGGAATTTCCGTCTTTTATTTTTCAAGTGTTGGTGACGAATGACGGAAATTCACGTTTTTTGGAATCTGATGCAATATTGTGTAATTGCAAGTAAAGACAACATAAAGATATGAAAGAAATGATAGTTGTGGTGATAATAATAAAAATTTGCGGGAACTGAGGCTAGACACATTTCAGCGCATAACGTCTTCAATGTGTTAAGATAGTAACTATTGTTCATTAAATGATAATATTCTGATTAATGGAATCAGGCGTTACGTCGCGGAAATCCATCACTATGTGGAGAGTCAAAACTTTTACTTAGGTAAGATCCGTGACAACTCTTCACTTTTCGGTTGTCTTCCGTAGAATACCTGAAGATGCCTCGTGTTGGGGCGAAACACATGTCGTTTACAAGGTGGGAAAAGTGGTAGTGTGTGTTTGATGTTGTGTGTAGTGGTTGGTAGGTGGTGAGTTGCTGACGGCCGTTTTTAAGTAAGTTTTGGTTTAAGTTCCAAGTAAATCCACTTCATCCAGCAGGAAAACACACATTATTAGTTTTCTGTTATTGTTTGCTTGTCGTGGATCTTAACTAAGTAAAAGTTTTGACTGTCTACATAATGATAATATCCTCCTAAATCACCCACCTGTCTTGATGCATACAAACTTTCAGGCACCTCATCGCTTCGTCGCACAGCCCAACTAAGAGGGTCATACCCTCAACTCTCAGTTATTGACGTCCGTGGGAATCTCAACACTAGGTTAAGAAAGTTAGATGCGCCAACGAAAGAATATTCAGCGTTGTTGCTCGCCAACGCTGGGCTTGAAAGAATGGGGTGGAGTCATCGTGTGTCCAAGGTAACGCTTTATTCACATCCAAATTATTTGTTTATTTTATTTATGTTTTACCATTCCAATTAAGCTAATAACTCCTGTGCCATGAAATAGTTCACATCTATGACAGGGACACCTAGGACAGGGGGCGGTTGCCCCATTGTGTTGCTGCACGAGCGGTAGGGTTCATCCCCGAGGCTCGATCCCACACCTCTGCGCGGGGTGTGGACGTCCCCGATTGATTGCATAAAATATTTAAATAATGATGTTAATTCTAATACGCCAACATGTACCATGTATGGTAGGAAGTCGTATAAAAATAGGTGTAAGTGTAGCCCTCTCTTTGTGACCGTCTTATACACAGGTCTTGTAACGAAGCCTTATACAGCGATGAGAGATTAGTATAATTTATCGCTTTATTCGTTTAATTATAATTGGTTATATTAAAAGGCACAAAAGAGACAGAAAGCTATTCTGTCTTCGTTGCACAGCACACCCATCTATAGTCACGCCTCTGGCGACCGTAAGTTGAAAAGAATAGCGCAACCATTAAGCCGACGTACACCCTCTACTGTTGTTGTACGACCGTGGTCTAATGATAGAAAGCTGAATATAAATCAAAGTCTTCTTTTTTCAGATTCTGCCGTGTTCTGAGATAATGTACGCTGTGGGGCAAGGTGCCCTGGCAGTGGAGTGCCGATCGGATAACGAGGAGATATTGTCGATGCTCGCGCCTTTCAACCATCCCGAAACTTACTGTAGGGTTTTGGCGGAAAGGAGTTTCCTGAAGACACTAGGTAAGATTAAAACCCCAAGGGGTCGATTCAACCACTTTGGGAATACATGATATAGAGTAAACTCTATATCTGGTATTCCCAAAGTGGTTGAATCGACCCCGTGGGGTCCAAATAGGGATTGATGAGATATAAAAATCGACCCCTATTAATTAATAAAACAAAATTCTTATTTGAAATTTTCAAGATACGTAAAATAAAAAACACCAGGCACACCCATTTCATTGATTAGGCAATAAATTTATTGTTACGTTACTTATTATGTAAAATTACTTTAATAAATGTTTTAAATCATAAAATAAATGTACAAACACAGTACTTAATAGATAGTTTTATTTTAATTAAATGAAAATTACTTTTTTTATAACCTTGTGCATTCGGAGCTCTTGAAATTTCTTTAAATTATTTCTCATCTCGCATTCTCATTTTATCTCAGTAAAAAATAGTCTGCGCTCCATTTCTTCTAAGCTCTATAAAATTCTAAATATTTTATTTTTAATATCAGGAGGTGGCTGCAGCGCTCCCGTAGGGGTCTCAACAAAGTTAAAGCCATTTGATAAAGAGTTCAAACTCACAATCAGCGGGGCAGTTTGGAGTTTAGACGGCACAACAAAAATTGAAGAATCACTTGAACAAATACTCCCACAAATAAGAAAAACAAATAAACACAAACTAAGCCCTACTGAAGAGACTGATTGTAAGAAGATTAAGAAAGAAGAAAATGGTTCAACTTCTAATGAAGTTAATCCAGTAGAAGAGTTGAATAGAAGAATATCAGAGAGAGTGGGTCATTTGAGTTGTGTGGATACGAGATCATTGGATGATATAATTGGATTGAAGAAAGACGCTCGTATATTTTGCGGTCTGTCGGAGAACACAAATATTCCCATAGAAGTCATAGCGAGCTGTGATAATTTAGGCGTTGATTTAGCAAATACTTTAATATCGAAGGGTGCTTTAGAAGTAATGAAAGTTACGCAAGACTTAATAAGAAATGCGGCCTCTCAAAAATCTTGACTGTGGGTAGTTATATTTGTTTATGTAAATATTATATATTCATTTAAGTTTTCATGACATAAATTGTATATATTTTGAAATACACAATACATTATTATATAGTCTGACTATCAGAATTTGTTTGTCCATATGAGTAAATTTTACAGGTACATTAATAAACCAATTTTCTTTCATTATTATAGAGTACAAGAAACTCGATTTCATAGTTTAAGTCATTTTTATAAAACCATTCTTTTTTAAGGTATAAAAAATGTATCTATATGAAGAATTTCATTAACCTTTATATAATAATCTTAAAGCATTATCCGTTAGATGGCATGAAAATTAGAAAAAAATTTTGGAATTATCAATTCTGATAATTAAGCCAACCATATATAAAATAACTATATATATATATTAGAAAAAATATATTATATTAGGTAAAGAACTGGCAATTTTTATTCCATACTTGTTATATGGAAGACTAAAGTAAACGAGTGGGTGCAACCAGTGGTGAGCAACCGTTTATAGCTCATGAACATCTTTAGTACTAAGACAATGCATTGCCTACCGTAGTGAATAGTGGGAGAAGTAGGATATAATGGGAATAGGGCAGGAATTTTACCTCTAGGTGCTTACATTTACCGTATGAAACTCTATAACAGAGTAAACCTTGGTGAGTAGCACTTACCCGGTCGAGATGGTCCATTGGTGCTACAATGGCTATACCACTATCAATCTTTGTATTCTTTGATGGCAAATAGTTATAACTATTATACCGGTGTCAAATAAAATATAATATCAACTATCTTGGAATGTATTAGTTAGCTTGTCACATTATGTCCTAACAAAATATTGGCTATTCTACCAAAACTTTCTATCGACATTTTCAGTCAAGATACACGCATTTATTTCATGACATACGCCTTAATCGAACTATATTACATAATACGTCAACACAAACTATATAACAGTTAATAATATAAGATTATAGAAATGAAATAAAAACAACGTCACTGATGTAAGTTGGCGGGAAAAGTCCAATATCAATTTTATTTTTAATTTGTTGTACATGTACAGGGTTTTAAAATACAAGCTTCCAAACACAACGCAGATTTTTAAGTCTTGTTTTTCAATTCATGTGATGGTAACCCTAATAAAATGGTTAAATACTCGTTTCAGAATTGCCTATACGATTTTTTTATTTTGTAAATAGTTAACTTTTTTGTTATTAGGTACTTACGTAGTTCGTGACATTTGTTGTATCAAGAGTACTTATTGTGCTACTGACATTATATTATTGGTTAATTAATATTTTATTTGTTGAAATATATTGGTGAATTAAATGGGTTAATTGCATTTTTATTGTAAACGCATTATTCTATTTCATCATCATCAGCCCACGGCAGTCCCCACTTCTGCACATAAGCCTTGAAATTTAACTAATCGTCCCACACAAATCACGTCTTTCAAGTATTTATATCAACACAGGATCTCTAATCCTTGTTTGATTAGAGATCCCGTGTTGCCACATTGGCACTGATTTCAGTTTACTAACACGAAAAGCTATATCATTAATCTAAAATTGGGAAAATCTACATTTAAGGATCATCATATTATTATTTTGAACTGGCTGACTCGATCGGACATTGTCCTGTCTTAGCTATGAATAATCAAATCGAACCTTAATTAAAACATTTTTATATCAAACGCGCGAATTCCATAGCGAAATGTCAATAATTTCTGAAGTTTCTGCGCAACTTTCAAAAATTGTTCTACAAAGTATTGGGAAAAATATAAAAAAAAGATAAATGATATTTGTAAAGTCGTTCTCAAGTTACGACGTGACCAAGGGAAATGGGGATTCGTTTTTATATCTGTATAAGATAATTCATCATCATCATTTGCGATTCACAGAGTAACACAGGAGAGGCTACGTCTCATTAGGCATTCTATTTCATAGGCTATAATATTATATTCATAGGTTAGATAATTTTTTTTTCATAAAAATAGAGGTATTTCATAATGTCCCTATTTGCCTTTAGGCCAGCTACCACCCCCATGAAAAGCTCCAGCGGCCCCTAGACAAGAGATAAAGGATTTCAAATATCCTTTCGCACTATTAAATAGTCTTAAAAACGTCTTCCTCTAAATGGAAATGGCCATATGACCTCTTTCGTGAATTCCTTCAGTGCTAGAGCCATGATAAAACAAATGATCCAACTCAATGAGGGAAGTGCCAGGCGTACGAAATGCGATAACATAGTAGAGGGACTACTATGTTACCGCGTTTCGAACGCTAACTTAACAAAGAGAAATAAAATAAACAACTGTTGTACAACACTTTTATTTCACAATAAATCTCAATCAAAACACAATCATACTGTTTTGAACTCAAAACCTAAATGTCACTAACAAATACCTACATTATCGCTATTTATCTCCTATTCTTATCTTTCTGAGAAGATTTCAAAGCATAGACAAGAAGTATTTACGGAAAAGTTGAATATCGCAAGAAATATATAACTCGCTTATAGTAAACAATAAATAATTTTTGATGTTTTTCACAAAAACAGGCTTTTGGTTAGAGCAAATGATTTTTATAAATATATTTCTTAATTTAGAGAACTTTCTATGAATTTTCTTCATATTCGAGTGTTGACAATACCATTGATCATTTAACAGAATCATACATTAATATTTGAATTCTAATCTCTTTATTTATCCATCATTGTGTTCAAAATAAAAAATTAAATTATTTACAAACTTGGCTAAATCAGAAACTGAAAATTTTTCAAAATTAAATACAATCCTACGAAAACTGAACTGATTTTATTAGATTGAATGCAATAAGAATGTACTCATGATTATTTTCTTATAACTTATATTAGATTTTTAAAAGGAACAAAAAAAAGTTTTTAGCCGCTATGTCTTATAGTTTTATTATAAATTAATACAAGTTTGGTTAGAAATTATTAGGCCTAGTCTTATTTTATAAGATAGGAAAACAAATGGGTAGGACTGTCGCCTAATGGATAGCAATCAAAGCCGCCTATAGACAATAAAGTTTATCATTTTTCATGAAGCATAGACACATTGTTTTATGTATAATAAAAATATAAGATTAAGTCATAATTGAAGCATAATGCTAGCTTTGTTATTATAATGTATACATTCTTATTCCATACAAGTCTTCAACAAGAAAGCAAACGATTAGACATAATTTTTTGAAGTGAAAAGAAACATATGTAACTAGGGCACTAATATACTGATTTACTCGACATCTTCCTCCTGAAGAGAGTTTGCTTTCATGGAAGCACGAAGACGTTCCGACACTTCTGGGAGTTTCTTGAGGAGAAGATGGAAGATGGGTGCTGGCATTGTTTGCTGGAGCACCTGTAAAGAGAACATCATAACCTCAAAATATATAATTTATCTGCTGCTTCAATAGTCCAGCTTTTCGCTGAATGATTAATAGCACAACTCAATGAAGCAGACTTTTTTTTTAAATGCCTACCATTACCAGTGTAAGCTAAGTATAATCAGTTTACAGTACAGTCAACACACCAAATGTCTTCATGTGAAATATACAGGGTCACTCATTTTCAATCAATAGTGAATGCATGAAACAAATGTTTGCAATTACTGCAGGAACAAAAGAGACAACTTGATTTACTCGGACTCATTACCACCTCGTGCCAGTCTGTTGTTGGAAATAGCCTTTCTCCGAACCCTACTTAGTACAATCTCTAGGTGCTGTTATTAGAATTCAGTAAGCATGTTAAATTGTGGAATTTTCTTTGATATTACAATTTGCATATCATCATTAGCATCTAATATATTATATATTGTATTCAACACCAAAACAGAGTTGTAAATAAGATCAAAATAGGCAAATATATCATGAGCTCCATCAGGGCAATCATGTCATGTGCTCCATCAGGGCAATCATGTCATGAGCTCCATCAGGGCAATCATGTCATGAGCTCCACCAGGGAACCTACTTTTAGAAACCCTGTACTAAAGAAATTCCAAGAGTAGCACTCTCCATAGCCCTCATAGAACCTTGGGTCAACATATCAATCCTTATAATAAGTTGTGAAGTAACTAAGATCTTAAAAATGAAATCAAATTAAATAACTTACGCTCAAGAGTTGCTGAGTCTGACCACAAACAGTTACTGCCTGTCCCAGATGCTCCACACCTCCTTCCAAGTCACCTGCAGCCAGGAGCTCCTCACCCAATTGGATCTGAACAACAATAATACAGTTAATTCTAATCTACAATGTTATAAGTCAATAAAAGGATTGACCATGCTATGTAAAACTTATATTTTCTAATCTTACATCTGTAAGATTAGAAAATACTAATTTGACAAAGCAAATCTCTTTTTGGACCAAATACAATGTTAGAGCTAGCTTTCCTTGAAGTTGTTTATATATTTCATACAAGATAACAATCCTGTCCTCATAAATAAGACATCCATACCTGCTGTAAGAAGAACCTCTGCATGGCCTCATGATCATTCATGTCTGGCAGAGGACCCAGGGACCGAGACTGAGTTGCATTCTGCTGAGCCTTCTGTCTTCCTATAACATATTTTTGTATGTACACAATATCTTTAACCCCAATGTTTGAATGGTTATGAATGACTCCTGGCAATAAATATGCCTAAGTAAAAATTATAAATGGAAATTTAATTTTCCGTGATTAGAACGCAAAACTAGCATTCTCTATTGATTGATGGATTGATAAGAGGAAATAAATGGTTATTAAAAAATCGTACCCAATTGTAATACATTATCTCTCATAACACCCGAAAACGTGACAAATTGTGAACTTTGAACAATGTTAATGTGAAATAAATGCAATATGTAGCAATGATTTTGTATTACACGTTAAATATAATACGCAAACATTTATTGTATAATACTGTTTTGTGGTTATATTCAGCTCAATAATTATGCGCATAGCATTTTATAAATAATTTTAAGGTATTAAAGATCCTTTCTAAAATGACTTAAGTCAACAAATTAATAAACTAGCAATATAATCAGTTTTTTTTACAAATACTCACGTTCTTTCAACTTCTTCTTAAAAAGAGGATCCCTACGTCTTTGTTGGTCAAAATATACACAGTAACCTAGAAAAAGTGTTCCAGCTATTCCAACTGCAATTCCAAGTGTTGTACGAGACATCTCCATATTATTTAAATAGTTTAAGTACGTGCATCCAACTCAAAAAATATATTTTCACTTTCGTTAGACAAATTTAAAGATCCACCATTTACAGAAAAGAAGGAAAGAGAGATGTCACAGATTAAATTTAATTACAATAGTTATTGGTATAAACTGATCTGTTATAGTAATGGCTACTTCATTTTCAGCCAAATGATTAAATACAAACAATATGATTCCAATCCAATATCAGCCCGCGGCATTCCACTGCTGGACATAGGCCTCACCCAAGGCGCGCCACCTAGCCCGATTTTCGGCTACACGCATCCAGTCTCTGCCAGCCGCCTTGCGCAGATCGTCGCTCCATCTAGCAGGAGGGCTCACGTAACAATATGATTACCTACGCTGTAGAAAAAAAATTATTGCCAATGCGAAATTTTTAGTAGATTATTTCGATGACTCACAGTCATTGAAATAATCTATTAAATTTAATTAATTTTATTAGTTTTGTGGGATCCTAAAAAAAAGTGACAATCTGACGACAATCCAACTTCTAAGATTTTACATAAATATCACTGAGCATATTAATTATTATTTGAGAAATATCATCCTACATCTATAAACGCGCGAAAATGTAAATGTACACTTAATATATAACTCTGCATTCACACTTTTTTACGCAAACGGTAAGGTAAAGTGAAAGATTACATTTCACTTGTACTTAATTTAATCCTCAGCGCACTTTTAAGCATTCACACTCAGTTAAGTTTATATTTTCATTTTCTACTCAACTTCTAAATATGTCTGTTAACTTTACTTTTTTATACGTTTGACTAATAAGCAAAAAATACAAGACTATGCAAAGGACAATAAAAGTTGATAGATAACTTGCAATGCCATACATGCTTTATACAAATTTTCTTTATACCCTATTTGCTTTATCTCATGCTTTATACACCTATTTTGTGAAATCCTAAGTATTTCATAAAACAGGCGCACCTTAACACGTTAAACGCCGATAGAAAAAAATAAAAATCGTAAAAATACTTTTGGTCGTGAAAATAAGTTTTATTCAATTCTGTACATGGGTTACATAGTTACAGTCAAATACATAGCTGAGGTCACCGGTGACCCCCATGGCGTTTAGCGTGTTAATAAAGTTTCACCAAATTAAGATGTAGTGGTTAAAAAATGAACTTCACTGTATATTATTTAAATTCCCAGAAGGGGTCGATACGAAGCTTTTAAAAACAGAAGGCCATGACATTGAAAATTAGCTCAATAGTTTATTCAACTCTGTCTTGCAGATTGGTATCACTGCATAGGCATGGAACGGAAGCATAGTCGTCCTTTTCCACAGGAAGACACACTTTTGTGAAATATGGGGTCATGTAATATCCCCAAAACTATTCACCGATGTGCTGGAAGACGACTTCAAGACACTAGAGTAAAAAGTACGCTTTGTCGATGATATCGTGATCTTGACAGAATCACTGCAAAAACTCTAAAAAATGCTGAGGAGCCTAAATTAATCTTTCCGATTGGCCTATCTAGATAAAACCTATTCTTCCTAATCTATTCATCATCCTGAATGACCATATTGAGCCAAAACTATCCATGATTAATGACAAGATTGTCGAATTTGTTCAGGAATATATATTCGTCAAGCAGATAGTGCGATTAGATGGAGACAACTTTGAGAAAGAAGCTGAAAGAAGGATTCACTTGGACCAGGTAGCAAGTAAAAAACTTCATCCTGCGTTCTGGCTGCTGTTATCTGGCTGATCTGTCATCTAGGCTAACTTTTGATAAAGTCTAATGTAAATAAAAAATAAATTTTTATCTTTAGTATCGTAATTATGAGTAATTAAAGAGTGATGTTTTTAAGAAGGGTCAGGTCAAGAGTACCCTTAACCGGCGGGCTTGCATGAGAAGAATAATGAGTGTGGAGGAAGCAAGGGAAGTATGCCGAGATCGTAGCAGATGGAGATCTGTGGCCTCTGCCTACCTCTACGGGAGATAGGCGTGACGATATGTATGTATCTATGTAAAAAATAAAACGTAAAGAGTATTTTGTAAATTGCCTCCTATTAACGTAGTGATTACATACTTGTTCTATATTCTGTTCTAAAAATTCTAATATTGGTACCCAATAACGGCAATAATTTGATTTTTAAATTTAATCAAACGCAAAAGCGCTTTTGTTGTAAATTTAATGTAAGAAACAAAAACAACATATTATATAAAAAAACATAACACATAACTAAATGCGTTCAAATTTAATTAAAAACTTGTCAAACAAACTATATAAATTTGTCACACAGTAATTATTAATATATGAGTCATAAATAAGGCGCTTTTTGTTTAACGCTCGTGAGAATATTATGTATAACTGAAAAACATTAATAATACATAATAATTCTGATATGCGTACCTTATCACGATTTCTCTGTTGCCATAAAAAAATCACATGTTTAGATGAACGAATCTTGAGATACTTTTTTCGTGTAAAAAGACTTGCTAATTTTATATATGCCGGCCGACCCTTGCAAGAAATTAGCTTGTGAGATTCAAAAATGCCTGTGTGGTAAGTAAATGAACTATTATTTTATTTACGAATTGTCTTACCGACAACCGACATGAATTAGTTTTAGTCGCCATCTTTGCTTCAACCTTTCAGTCACTCTACGGATTTGCGGGCGTTTCATCGCCGTTTTTCAATGTTTTGCTCAATTATATCATTTACGTTCCTGACGAAAGCTACGTAAAAAGTTTCAAGTGTCTTGCGTAATAGTTAAGTGTAAAAATGAGCTTTTTTGGATTCGGACAGACTGCAGATATCGAAATTGTGTTCGACGATGCTGACAAACGAAAAGTTGCCGAAGTAAAAACGGATGACGGCAAAAAAGAGAAATTATTGCTTTACTATGATGGGGAAACCGTATCCGGACGAGTAAATGTCACTTTGCGGAAGCCGGGATCTAAATTAGAACACCAGGGAATTAAGGTAGAGCTCATAGGTCAAATCGAATTATTCTATGACAGAGGTAATCATCATGAGTTCATATCGTTGGTCAAAGAGCTGGCGAGGCCCGGTGATTTGCTTCAACATACGTCATACCCGTTCGAATTCGCAAACGTCGAAAAACCTTATGAAGTGTATACGGGTGCTAACGTCAGATTGAGGTATTTTCTACGTGCGACTATAGTTCGTCGCCTCACAGATATTGTGAAAGAAGTTGACATCGCTGTTCACACTTTGTGTAGCTACCCAGATGTTTTAAATTCAATAAAAATGGAAGTGGGTATAGAGGATTGTCTCCACATAGAGTTTGAATACAATAAATCTAAATATCACTTAAAAGATGTCATAGTAGGTAAGATTTACTTCCTACTAGTGCGTATTAAGATCAAGCACATGGAAATATCTATTATTAAAAGAGAAACAACAGGTTCAGGACCTAACACTTTTACAGAAAATGAGACTGTGGCTAAATATGAAATAATGGATGGTGCACCAGTAAGGGGAGAAAGTATTCCAATAAGGGTGTTCTTGGCTGGATATGATTTAACTCCTACAATGAGGGACATCAATAATAAATTCTCGGTTAGATATTACCTGAACCTTGTATTGATGGACACAGAAGATCGGCGTTATTTCAAACAACAAGAAGTCACATTGTGGAGGAAGAGTGACAAGTCTAGACTGCCATTACATAATCCACACCACCCGCAAACAATGTCATATCCATCTAATATGCCTACACAAAGACACCATAGTATATCTAGTGAAGAAAATTCGGCAAGGGGTATATCTCCATCAATCCCTGAAAACTCAATCCAAAGATCTATCTCACCTGCAATGCCTGACATAAACAAACAGAATGGACCCTCTGAAATGGAACAAGAATCACCTGAATTTATAACGGACAAATTATCCAATACACTTATTCATAATAATGAGATGGAACAAAATGATGAGGATGATGATAAATTAAATTCAACTGAGAAACCACAGCTTGCAGAAAACCCACAAATTTCAGAAAAACCACAAATAGCAGAAAAACCACAGATAGCAGAGAAGCCACTGATTGCAGAGAAACCCCAGCTAGCAGAGAAACCGGTTTTAACCATTCCTGAAAGTCCCAAAAGCAATTCCAGTCAATAGCCATTATGCATTTGCAAAGTTGGTGCAACAGTTACAGATGATATGAACTGCATGTTTTCATACTTGAAAACAATTGTGTAGAGCTACAAAATGAAATATTTATGTGTATTTTATAGAAGGAGACATTGTTATAACACCTTTTTAGAGTTTTTAGCATTACTTTTCTATTAATTTAAAGAGAATTTTGAACAAGTTTGGTTCCAAATTTAAATGAGATATAACAATGGATCAGCATCCTGAAAGACCTTAGTTTTGAAAAGATAAGGGCAAATTTGCACTGCAATGAACTGTTGTAAAGAATGTTTATTATTCTTACAAAAGATAACAATCATTATTTAATTTTTTAGAATAATTATTGAACAGTACTCCTAATATTAGAATATCACTTGAAGTTCATTCATGCCCTAACATTGATTCTTTAATTCCTCTGTTATATCATAACATGCAGAATTTTTACTAAGCTAAGACCCGTTTAAAACAAACCAAAATACAAAAGTAATAACGATTGATAAAGAAGTGGATTTATAAGGAAAATCTTATGGAAAAACGGCCATCAGCAACTCTCCATTCCCAACCACTATCAACAACACTAAATACACATACACCACTCTTCCACAATGAATACGACACATTTTTGGCCCAACACAAGGCATCATCGGGTATAACTCTATGGAAGACAACCATTAAGTGAGCGACTTAACGGTTGATTGTAACTAAGGAAATATTTTGACTGTACACATATTATAACTTGTTTTAAAATATTAATGTTTGAAATGGCAACTTAAAGTAAATATATATTGGAGTTATCAACAAAAAGTCTACTGCTGGATATTGGTTTTTTTTTTTAAATTTGAGGGCTGGTGCCATAATTCTGACACTTAGATTGGCTGGTTTTTATTCCTCAGATAGACAGGTTTCCTCAGATAGACAGGTTTCCTCAGTTACAGGTGTAGTTCTTCAGGTAGTGCCCAGTCCATATGAAATGGTTTATCAAAACTGAATGGAGGTTCATATACGACTTTTGATATTGTCTTTATTTTTTCATTACTTTTAAGGGTCATTCATAAAATATGTTCATATTCCACGGGGAGGGGTTGCTGTGAGGCTTAGTGTGAAAATGTGACATTGGGGATGGGGGTCTAATGAAATGTGACATTCACAGTCCAACACAAAAATTCTAGATTTTTTATTTGACATTTAATAAAATATTTTAATTGCTTTTTCAGATGCTAAATTTTATGATTGTAAAAATAAATACAAATATTTGTGTTCTATTAATCATGATATTTTTTGAAAATGTCAGAAAAAGTGTGAAATTAGGGTGGTGAAATTTAGCATGAGATATTTTATTAACAGCCCCTTCATATTAATTTGTAATAGTAATTTCAAATATATTATTTTATTATAATTGCTTTCATAAAATACTACTCGAGTCAGGCAGACATCCTGCCACAGATCTGATAAAAATATAAATTAAATTTTCATTAAATAAAACTGATCTCCATGAGAGTGCCACTTATCGGGTTCAAAATTATCCTATCTTTCAAGCTGGAACAAACTATAAAACACAAAATTTCAATGAAATCAGTTAGTTTGTTTCAGAGATTAGCATGTATGTACATGTATTTTATATATAGTAGTATATATATTAATATAAAATTTTCAAAATTGAAAGTAGCAATATTGTTTATTATTATTTATATGCTGTGATTTCTTACAAGCCTATAAACATTATGATTTTGTAATATTTTGTGAAAACCAACTGAATGGAATTAATATGTAAGATTATGGTGTTGGTCTTTGCTCTTGAATTATGTTATATACAATGTTAGGTAATTTTTGTGTTAGGTGCACATTTATTTTATATGCAAAAAATGATTTAATAATTATTAATATATCCTTATAATTGAGATTTATATGTTTGAGATCAACGCAAGTAATTTTTTCTTGTTAATGAATTGTACATTTTTACAATAATTGTAAGTGGAGTATTTTTTAATTTTTGTTTTAATAAGGGAAACATATTTTTCAATGACCCTAGGGTAGAAAATTAAATTTATTTTGGTTTATGAAAGAGTTTCAAAAAATATGAGTCAACTATATTTACATCGGTAGGTGGATCAAATACTATACATTGGTTTCATTTGATCATGCATGTTTTGGTGTTAGGAAGGAAATTTTACAAGAAAGTTATTTTTCACTAATTGTTATATAAAAAAAATGGTAAATTGTGATTTTAGACAGGCCCAAGCAATAAAACATCCTCCAACAAAACTAAAATCATAGCTCACTTTTCAGACACTAAAATCTTACATGGTTTTAATCAGGTTGACCTTTATAGCTTGTATTATATTTATTACTAGAATTTAAATAATAATATTGCATGAAATCAACTGAGGGTATCCCTATCTCAAATACTCTTTTTTTGTAAAAGTTGTTTAATAATCAAAACATTACATGAACTATTATTTATTGTCTTAATTATAAATAATTTTCGTGGTGGAGCAAAATACACCATACGATTTTTATTCATGATTAAAGAAATGTTTCCTTTTAATAGTCGAATTGGTATTAACTACGGTGGCTTTTAAACATTTTATTGTAGTTTTTACTTATCATTTTATTGTTAGCATAACCATTAATTATGACTCAAACTGTTCACAATTTAAAATAAATTGATGCCAATCTTTCACATTTAAATTGTGTGTTCTTGCCGCTAATTGAATATCAGTTAGGAAATCGAAAAATAATAACATTTATTAGCAGTTGCAATTTTTGTTTCGGCCCGGATTACAGTGAATAGGAACTACTCTTAAAGTTACAAAAGAAAAGCGAAAATACAGACGATCTGTAAAGGAAAAAAGCGGTCTCTTATTTCAAAACGTAATGAAGTTATTCAGCATTATACAATTTCTTTTATTGTGTTTATATTGCCTCAAAAGATACACTCTTATTTATGCTTGTATTTATTTGATGCAGCAGTGATATATTTATTTCATATATTTTATTGTTTATAAGAAAACATGTATGAGATATGGATGAAAATCCATCCTTACCCTAGGGTAGGTAACGCATCTGCAGTGCCCTTGATTAATTATATGCTGTTTCCTTCAAAAATAAACTGTCGCTAATTATAGGTAGCAAAAATATTGCAATTGCTAACACGCAGTGTTCTTATAAATAAGACGGAAAAACTGAATTTTGCAGTAACATTGGTTTGGTACCAAATAACTTTGTTCGCATTTTATTCAATAATATCATATAATCGCACTACGATTTTGAAGTCAAAATAAAGTGAAGAGTTATTGAACCAATCCATGTATCTTCCTTTATGGAATTGACTACAGGTTGAATGGCATTCATTTTATCATTTAAAACTTTACATTTTAAAAAAAAACTTATTATTTCACTTAAAACTGACAAAATAGTTTAATTAAGTGATTGCATTCAGCTATTGTAATGAAGTCGATATTATTGTATAAACGTACGTTTATATTGAGTTTGTCCAATTCTTTTTTTGTTCGAAACAAATGTTATCTGTTTGCATAGTGTAAAAGTGCTTGAACTGTAAAATGTCTCATTAGTAGGCACCTTATCATTATTAAGGCTACTCACAAAGGAATAATTAATGTTAGCTTTTGTTAAAATTTTATTTCGATTAGTATCAACAATAATATGAATCTATAAGACTATAGTCTGTATAAAGTATACTAAAATATGTAACTATGAGATATAATTATTGTATTTAGTAATTTAGGTTTAAAATGTTATTGACTGTGGGACATATTTAGTATGAAATTATAAATATGTTATAGATTTTAAATCTAGATACGTATTCCAAGTGTAGTAACTTAGGTTTGCATACGCCGTGAACTTGTGTGGACCACAGTCGCCTATATTAATTATTTCCCTATTTTACGTAATATAGAAAGCCATGTGTTATCTGCAATCATCAGATTGTTTCATTTTGTCTTATTGTATGTATAAAAGTATCTTTTTGTTTAAGTGGTTAAGAGCGCATGTCGATTATATCATATTGTTAATAAAATATATGTATAAATTGGCGACATATTTTATTACGACTGTAATCATTTTTCTCTTGCGACTCACCTTTTGATTAAATTTGCTAAAACTAACCTTTATAACAGCGGAAAGACTTGCGTGCGCAAGGTTTATTTAATTCGGGTTGTGGGCAACAACAACGATAAATTTGTGATAAAGGATAAACTTCTTAATTCCAGGCGAAGCTAAAACAACGGAAAAATAGGCACGACCATAAAGGATGTGCCGGTATGTACATTAGATTATTTGTAAAAACAAAAAAGAAAACGGGAAAAAATTGCTTTAACCATGAGAAGTCTTCCAAAGAATTGTTCGGGATTATCCCTTTCCCTGGATTCGTCTCGCAAATCTAAATGTGTGTCGATAGAGTGCGTTGTTTTTCCACGCAGTGTCGCTCTGTGGATCGAGCAACGTTCAGTAGCATTTCCAAACTGTATGGACAGTCAAAAGTTTCACTTAGCTAAGATCCGCGACAAGCAAAACAATAACAGAAAATTAATAATGTGTGTTTTTCCGTTGGGTTTAGTGGATTTATTTGGAACTTAAACTAAAAACTTACCGAAAATCGGCCATCAACTCTCCACCCACCAACCACTATCAGCAGCCTGCGGCAGTCCACTGCTGGACATAGGCCTCCCCCATGGAGCGCCACCTATCCCGATCTTCGGCTACACGCATCCAGTTTCTGCCAGCCGCCCTGCGCAGATCGTCGCACCATCTAGCCGGGGGGCGTCCCACACTACGTTTACCGAGACGCGGTCTCCACTCCAGCACTCGTCTGCTCCAACGATCGTCGGATCTCCGACAGACGTGACCAGCCCATTGCCACTTAAGTTTGCTAATTCGAAAGGCTATGTCGGTGACTTTAGTTCTCTGGCGGATTTGTTCATACCGAAACATATCTACCAGAGAAACTCCGAGCATAGCTCTCTCCATAGCTCTCTGAGCGACTCTGAGCTTATGAAGCAGACGGACTGTCAGCGTCCACGTTTCGGCGCCGTAGGAGAGTACGGGTAGGACACACTGGTCGAAGACTTTCGTCTTCAGGCTCTGAGGTATGGGCGACGAGAAGACCGGACGGAGTTTCCTAAATGCTGCCCAGCCTAACTGAATCCTTCTATCGGCTTCTTTCTCGAAGTTGTCTCCACCCAATTGCAAGACTTGCCCGAGGTAGATATACTCCTGGACAACTTCGAGAGTTTTACCACTGACGACGGTCGGTAACCACTATACACAACGCCAAACACACACAACCGAAAACTTTTCGGTTGTCTTCCGTAGAGTCTACTATACCTGAAGATGCCTCGTGTTGGGGCGAAACACGTGTCGTGTACAAGATGGAAAAGTGATAGTGTGTGTTTGGCGTTGTGTATAGTGGTTGGTGGGTGGAGAGTTGATGGCCGATTTTCGGTAAGTTTTTGGTTTAAGTTCCAAATAAATCCACTAAACCCAACGGAAAAACACACATTATTAATTTTCTGTTATTGTTTTGCTTGTCGCGGATCTTAGCTAAGTGAAACTTTTGACTGTCCATATAGTGATAGATTTCCGCAAAGTAACGCCTGACTCCATTAATAATTTCCAAACCGATCTAGACTACACATTTTTCAAAAGGCGGCAACGCTTCCACGATGCATCTTGTGTTGGCAACTAAATAATTGCCGATTTCAGTTATAGTCTCTCAATCCCGTTTTTATGATATCCGTAAAGGTTATGATCTTCTTATATATGTAAGTTGTCATCCTTATCTAGCTTTACAAGTTCATTGCGTAGACATTTTTAATTTTTTTTTACCTCGAAAGCTTACCGAAAACGAACATTTCCGTCATAAAGGAAAGAACGCAGTGCAAGCCGCCAAACAGCTATCTGTATGGCGATATAGATCTGTATGGCGATGAAGCCTTTAAAGAAAAGCAATGCCGAAATTGGTTTGAAAAATTCCATTCTGGAGATTGAACTTGATGAGGATGAAATGAAAACCATTATCAAAGTGGATCGACACGTAAATGTTTCACATACAGCCATTGAGAAGCATTTAAAATGTGTCGGGCTAGTTAAGAAGCTGGATATTTGGGTTCCGCGTGATTTGAAAGAAGTTCATCTGACAAAGTGCACCAATGCTTGCGATTTATTGCTTAAATACAATTTATTAAATTGCTATTATATTTAAATTGCTTAAATTCATCCCTTTTCTAAAACGAATCATCACTGGAGACGAAAAGTGTATTGTGTACAACAATATCGATCGTGGTGCACGCCAAATAAGTCATTGTAAACCACATCAAAGCCAAATATCCACCAAAAGATTTTGCTGTCAATTTGGTGAGATTGGAAAGGTCCGGTGTATTTTGAGCTGCTTCCAAGGAACCAAACCCTTCAACCCAAATAGTCAATCGTAAAGATGTCATTTTCCACCTGGGCAATGGTAGGCCGCACACGTCTTTGGCCACTCGGCAATAATTGACGGATATTGGTTGGGAATTGATGTTACACCCATCATATAGTCCTGATCTCGCGCCATCGGATTATCAATTATTTCGATCCCTGGACAACTCCCTTCGTGGCAAAACCTTCTATGATGATGACGCTGTAAAATCTCACTAAACTCAGTTTTTGGCCGAAAAGAATCAGACTTTCTACGAGCCTGAAATTTTCAAGTTGTCATAGAGCTGACAAAAGGTCATCAAACAAAATGGAAAATACATCGTAGATTAAAGTTTATTCCAAGTAAAAAAAAACTCTTTTAATGCATTGAACAAATCGGCAATTACTTACTTGTCAATCTAATACATCTCTATGAGGAGCAGCATTAATTGCTTGCTTGTTTACCATCTTGTCTCATAAAAGAGGAAATTTATTCACGTGTACGTATGCTTTTAATGGCCTGTATTTCAATATATTACATATATGCAGTATAAACGTATTCCGATAAGTGAGCCATTTAATCAGTATTCGACCTTGATAAACTACAATTACGTCACTGCGATATATTTGTGGGCGTCAGTTATTACCGTGTTGCGAAAAGTATCAAATACATTAGTTTTTTTTTTGCCATAAATCATGCTTTGTTTATGATTTTCTAGTCTGAGGGGTTTAAGACTGTACTTTCTAACGATCTAGACCGATGTAGACTTCCGATGAGGTATGAATGGCTATACACATTGTTGAGAAAATGTTGCTGTGTGTTTTACGTTTTATGTTGATAATAGTAGTATAGTGATTGACGATTATGGTGAAAATATTTATTTAGAAAAAAGACTAATATTAATATTGTTTTAAAATATGCTATATTTTCTAATTTAATTTAGTATCCGTTATTAAAATTTATATAAATAATAATAAATTCTTTATTATCTCACAAGTCGGTTTTAAATTATGTCAAAAGATACCCGCCATTAAAAGGTATATAATATATCTGTAGTAACTATATTTACATTACTGGCAATCTTTGTTAACTAGCTTTATTAATGAATGACACATAACAATTTACTAAGCGTTGTGTCGTTATCAAAGCTAGATTACTCAATCATCGCATCAATAAGCAATGCTAAACGCATTTACAATGTTATCAAATAACCAGCCAGTTAGGAGCTGTTAAAATTCGAAAGTGTATGTATTTAATCGCTCTAAAATTCCAGTATCAAGTTGCACTAATGCATTGTTGCAATTGTTGTGCAGCCATGATTTTAGCAGCGCATTAATATTGTTTTCAATATTACTCATTTATTATAATTACAACACTCGGTATTTGGGTCATTGGCGAGGTACGTGCGCGGTGTGAGTTACACCATCAACGCTATGCGGGGTAGCGCTAGTGCTCTCAGTCGAAAAGAAAAGCGACACGACCTATCGCTGCGGGGGCTTCGTGCGAATTTGAATTAATGATTTTTAAATTTAAACATGTCTTTCTTTATATATTCACGCCTATCTCCCGCAGGGGTTGGCAGAGACCACAGAGTTCCATCCGCTACCATTCATCGCAGCGAAACAGCTCTCCATTGGTCGCTTCTCGCCCTCGTGAGAATCAGGACGTGACGGGTGGCGAACCACGTCTCCGTTCATTTTCATTTTTCAACAAATTCGATACATTATATTCGTCTTAGTGAATCCCACGAGCCGCAAGGGAGGATGGAGGTCAGCCCCAGCAAAGCCCTGCATGCTGAGGTAAGACTCCATAGTGCCCGGGGGAGCCCGATCCCGGTTCGGTCGGCACGCTTGCGACTAAGCTCGCCCTTAGCCACGCATCCTTCTGCACGGCAGACCGTGGATTGGCGGAGAGGAAGGGAAAGGATAGAGAAGAAAGGAAAGGGCAGGAACGGAAATGCAAATTGGGGGGGTTACCAGAGTCTGAATAAATATTTATAAATTGATATATATATATATATTTATTCCGATGCGGGAATCGAAAACCATTGACGCCGTGGGTGGAGGATCCCACCACTGAGCCAATCGGTCGTCTATATAATTTGAACATGTCTTTCTTTCCCTAAATAAAACTGATACCGTAAAACTTTATATTTACTATTTTTTTTTAAATTGCAGAAAATAACTTCCAAGAAGCTCGTTGTGAACGCGTGTTTGAAGCGATGCGTCAGTGTTGCCTCAAGCACAAGGCGGTTTCACTGGTCTGCGAAGGGTATCGCCTCGAGCCAAGGGAGTTTTCGCCTGTTACAGACAGGCCTAGTAAAAATTAGGTGCGTTGTGCGTACATCGATGTACCGATTTACCATACCTAGGTCGCACTGAATTTTTTTCGGAATGGCCAGTAAGTCAATGAAAAAATTATTTAATTTAATTTCAAATAAAGAACTTTTTAGAAAACAGATTATTATAATGGAGTCAGGCGTTATTTCACGGAAATCCATTACAATGATGAACTGCATATATAAATTCCTTTACAAAAAAAACAGGCACCTTACAGTCATTGGCTTTTCTATGGACAACATTAATATTTTTAGTTTAGATGCTTAGATGACTAGAAATTTCTTTTTCTTTATTTGTTAACACTTAAATCCTATAATCGGCGTTTTATTCAACGTAAACAGAAATCCGTGTGACATGTTTATGGTGTAGTGAAATTAAGTTTAGTAAATTTAGGAGTAACGTGGGGACCTATGCTGGTTGTCGAGCGCGTATATTAACCGCTAAGAGCCCCCTCCTTCCAGTCCATAGGCTATCTTGTGCTCTTCGTACATCTTCACTGTTTCTTTTGAGGTCTTTGATGTAACTGCATTTGCGGTTCCTCAGCGCCTGTGTCACTAAAAAGCGGTCGTCTCCGGGTTGTGTACAATGTGTTCTCCCAGAACCTTGTGAACAATCAGACGTGAAGTTAATAACCTAACCAGGCATAAATTGTCACAGTGCGGTGAGGAGGCAATTAGGGTTACTGGCGTAAGATATAATTTATCTTAACCTTGCTTTACCAGCGTGACAACTGTGAATATTTTATACTCATGTAGCCCCATTTAAGTTTGTAAGATTTTTGGAAAGGATTATTTGAGATTGCAGTCGAGGTGATAGAAACTTGAGATGCTGTGAATTGCTGTTTTTTGTACTATTATAGTGTATTTATCAAAAAATTGACACATTTATCGAAAGCCAATCACGGTTTATTATGTGATTTCTACTAACTGATAGGCATTCCTCTAGCTCTTTGTCACGTGTATCAAAATTAAAGATGATAAGAAGCATTCGTGGGATTCACTAAGACGAATTTAACATATCAAATTTGTTGAAAATGACGGCGACGTGGTTCGCCACCCGTCACGTCCTGATTCTCACGAGGGCGAAAAGCGACTAATAGAGAGCCGTTTCGCTGGTAATGAATGGTAGCGGATGGACCTCTGTGGTCTCTGCCAACCCCTGCGGGGGATAGGCGTGAATATATAAAAAAATAATATAAAATAAGAAGCATAAGCAATATTATATCTTTTTAGTGCTTTTTATAGATGTTGTTTATAAAAGTCAATTACGAACCGTAGTAAGATATCATTATAAGCTTATTTTTAATAATTTACACCAATTGTGCGAAATCATTTTTATGGTAGCTACACTTGACGAGAATGACCTCTTATCAATAGTTCTGATGTGTCTCTGCGAACTATATTGCTTGCCTGCGTTTAATAAAAAAGTTAACACTTGCTTGAAATATCAATTTTTTTATGGTATGGGAAGGCATCTCGTTTGCCTTGCTATCCCAGGCGTGTCACCTGATGGAAAGCAATCAAAGCCGCCCATAAACATCCACAGTGCCATAGGCAGTGTAGAAGCCGGCCTTTAAGGAAAGTGTTATTATGGGAGGGGGTTGGACCTCAGTAATTCAACCACTAACCGGACAAAGCGCGGTAGCTAAGCTACCACTCAGACGCGCTTTTCTGTGGGAGTGTGGTTACTTCCTCGGAAGAGCCGGCCCATTCATGCTACACACAAATAATATACCATTCTTGACAAAGTATTCGTCTGCAGCGTGGCTCTACCACTACTCTACCTGTGTATAATTTTTTTAACCATTTTCCATAGTAACTTATGTACTACTCAGAGTAGACGGGTCTAGAATTTGTTGTCCGAAAACAATATATACATATATATATATATATATATATATATATATATATATATATATATATATATATATATATATATATATATATATATATAGTTATTTACTTTATATAAACAATATTTAATTGATGATTGCCAGAAAATACTTCCTGTCTTAAATACGTCGAAATAAATAAAAATTTAAAATTTTGATTTGTTACTATTATTTTAATAAATAAAAAATATAGAGCTTTAAACATTATGCAAATGGATCACCAGCTTCCTGACGGAGCATAAAAGTCGTTTTAGACGGTTTTTGCTCGGATTTGAAGCCCGTGAATGCTGGTGTTCCGCAAGGCTGTGTGCTTTCACCTACTTTCTTTCTTCTGCATATCAACGATATGTTACAAATTAGTAGCATGCGCCGTTATGCAGATGACACCACGGGTGATGCCTTATACTCCGGCCGTGCTAACATTTCTCGGGCACATGCCAATAAGTGTCGGAACAAACTTGTGTCTGAAGTACAGACCTCATTAGACCAAGTCTCGAATTGGGGTCAGCGTAACCTAATCGAATTCAACTCCAAAAAGACACAAGTTTGCGCGTTTTCTACCAAAAAAATTCCGTTTGTCGTATCTCCTCCCTTTGGAGACACTCCCCTTAATCTTAAGCCGTATATTTGAATCCTTGACGTTGACATATCGTATGACGTCCAGTTCCGCGGCCATCTGGAAGAAAAGGCCAAACTGACCTCGAAAAAGCTGGGTGTGCTCAGTAGAGCGAGACAGTATTTCACATCTGGCCATTGTCTCCAACTGTACAAGGCACAAGTCAGGCCACACATGGAATACTGTTCTCACCTCTGGGCCGGGGCTCCCCAGTATCAACTTCTTCCATTTGTTAATCCGAATCGTTGATGACCAAGATCTCACCGATCTAGCGCTGCGGAGAGATGTCTCATCTCTCAGCACTTTTTACCGCTTCTATCATGGGGAGTGCTCCGAGGAATTGTTTGGAATAATTCCCGCCGCCGAATTCCACAACTGCACAACTCGCCGTAAAGAAAAATTTCATTCCCACCATCTGGATGAGTGGCAATCGACTACGGTGCGTTCCTCCCGTAACTTCTTTCCACGCACCACCAGTTTGTGGAATCAGCTACCCTCGGCAGTTTTTCCGAACCGCTACGACATTGGCACCTTCAAAAAACAAGCCTATACATACCTAAAAGGCCACGCGGTTGACCATGGGCGGCGTTGATTGCTTTTCATCAGGCGACACGCTTGCTCGTTTGCCCTCCTATCCCATAAAAAGAAAATTATGCTTAATCATGTTCAAATGTTTATTGACATAGCTACCAATAAGTTTTTAATATAAATTGTCTTTTATATATGTTTTAAAAGTAGCTGTTAAGCGTATCACCACTAGAAATCTCAAGATAATAATTATGCTAATTAGAATAGCGAAGTCGTGACAAACCAGTTTACAAACGATGAGGCCTGTATAAACCTCGCTATCAGGGTTGTATGTAAGATATAAATAACGGTAAAGCTATATGCTCAAAAGCGATATAACGTTATTTATCCATTATAACGTCTAGCGTTTAAAAACGTTACCTTAATGCGCTATGTTATTAAAGGATACTGGTATACAAATAATGCGTAACGATATTACTTATTGTTATTAGTTGTCTCTCCGTTTAGTTTTCTCTTCATTAGGTCTGCTATTACTCCCAAATAACATTAAAGTAAACGAGTTAACAAGATGTTTTGTCGTTCGATAGTTTTATTTGTCGTTGCCAGGTCACACAGCGCACAAGCTAAACCGTCGTGCCGCGCTGCATTTTAATAGTCGGCGAATAAGTTCTTCAACGCCGCACGATTATCGTTATAACAACGTTATTCATGTCGTTTAAATCATTCCGTTACTTGAGTAACGTTAGCGCTACCTTGTATAACGTTATCAAGAACTGTTAATTGGTAAAATTTATATAATAATTCGTTATAAGTCCCTGGTTGTATTGTACTCTTTTTTTATTTATGGTATTCATAAATAAAATACGTGCTTTATAATTTCTGAATAATTAATTTTTATTGAAATATCCACTAACTTAGGTATTTTCAATCAGTAAATATTATGATTATCATCTAAAGTCGTAGCATTGGTTGTAACATTGGTCTATTGGAATGCACCTATTATTATCACTTAAAAAGATATCGTTGACTTACTTGTAAGAAATCGTCAGGGGCCATCCATAGTTTACGTCACATGTTTAAGGGTCAACGAAATGTGACATTGTGGGGAAGAAAGGGATTGGGTTAAAGCTTGTGACGTCACATGTCAAACTTTAAAATCCTGAAACTAGAAAATTATATGTACATATACAAAAACTTGATGGACACATAGGACATTTCTAACATTAATAATATCCGAAATGAAAAAGAAGTGCCTGACATGCCAGTGATAAACAATATCAAAGATTGGGTCCGAAGTCCGTGGACACAAGATGATGCTGTATCTTTTATAAAGATTATGAATCGCTTATCGTTTTTAAGTGGTCTTTTGTATTGTCAATTACCGTTTATATATCTCTCTATGTAAATTTTGTAAAAGATTATTTTCAATTGCAAATAATTGCTATTTCTAATAATCAAATGTACTTCTATATATAAATTTCTAAAAATGTAACGTCACATCGGGGGGAGGAAGTTTCACAAGTGTGGCCACCTGTGACGAGGGGGGAGGGTAAAAACCATAAAATTTGTGTGACGTAATTTATGGATGGCCCCTAGAAACAAAAAACTTTTTCAAATTTGATGCCATTTAACAGATTATTTTAAAATGCTTGCCATGGATAATTTGTATGTATTTAAAAAAAATACTTCGTTATACGTTACTCCGCGTATAACGAAGTATTTTTTGAAGAATGGTTTTATCTAAGACTATAAAATAAAATCTTACTCGTGTAAAATTAGTTAATAATTTTACGTTCATCTCATCTGACAAAGGCCCAGTAGCTTTGTTATCGCTATAAATATATATATATATATATATATATATATATACATATATATATATATATATATATATATATATATATATATATATATATATATATATATATATATATATATATATATATATATATATATATATATATATATATATATTATTTCTAGTCTGGATGTTCTGCTAATCCAGCTTTGATAAGCATGGTGGGTTTAGGTCCATTCCTCCAGAACAGTTAGACATATATGAGCTGTAAAAATCTGTATTAGCTCAGTTTAAATAGTTAACAAGACTTCTAATAATATCAGAACATTGTTGGTCTTCTTTAAAAAGAATCCTTATATGACAGTACCCAAATAGCGTAGAACAGAAATAACCCAAACCTTAATAAAGCCATCTAATAGGCAGTTACAACATGCTTTCCTTTCTTCTCTATCCTTTCCCTTCCTCTCCGCCAATCCACGGTCTGCCGTGCCAAAGGATGCGTGGCTAAAGACGAGCTTAGTCGCAAGCGTGCCGACCGTCCCGGGATCGGGCTCCCCCGGGTACTATGGTGCCTTACCTCAGCACCCAGGGCTCTGCTGGGGCTGACCTCCATCCTCCCTTGCGGCTCGTGGGATTCGCTAATACGAATTTAATTTGTTGAAAAATGACGGCGACGTGGTTCGCCATCCGTCACGTCCTGATTCTCACGAGGGCGAGAAGCGACCAATGGAGAACCGTTTCGCTGCGATGAATGGTAGCGGATGGAACTCTGTGGTCTCTGCCAACCCCTGCGGGGGATAGGCGTGAAGATATGGATGAATGAATGAACATTTTTTCTTACTTATGTAGATATGTATATGTTGTTATATGTATTAGTAAAACTATACAAGGTCATTTACTAACTGAATGTACGATTGTTTTTTTTCCAGATAATTATGGATAGACGCCAACGGAGCCAGCCACTTGGTAAAAGAAGTTGGATTTATCGATATCCTAGGACCTTTCAGATTACATTCACTACCCTTGGGCTTGGGATATTTTTCTCCAAGCCGATTTACGATTGTTTCTTCAGACCTTGGGAGGAGATTGACTTGACAGAACCACCGACCAGTCTCAATCCGAAGAAAGTTGAGAATTAAAATTATGGAATCAGTCGCCAAAGCGAGGGAACGTTTAGCTAAATACCCTCTCATTTATGCAAAGTGTTCCAAACAGGGTGTAATATATGCGAGGTGTGTGCTATTCAAAGAGGATTCTCTGAAAAAGGACGATTGTGCTAAAGAGTTTAAAGAATTCAAAGCTTGTTTACAATCCGCTGCAAGGGATATGAAAACTAGAATTTAAAATGAATCAATTGACTTACTTCATCCATTTGCCGTTCAAGTGCCATCTTCTAATCGGAATTGCTATCCGACTGGTGCTTATCGTTTATGGGGACTTCCATGATAGAACTTACGATGTACCATACACGGATGTTGACTATAAGGTTTTTACCGACGCCGCTAGGCATGTATTTGAAGGGAATTCCCCTTACAAGCGGCATACATATCGCTACAGTCCATTAATTGCTTATCTTTTGCTCCCCAATGTAGTTTTTAACAAAAACTTTGGGAAAGTCCTTTTCTCTTTCTTTGATATTCTTGTAACAATTGCTTTAAATAAATTAGTGCAATGCCAGTTAGGCTCTAAAGGAAATGTTTCTAATATATCTAAATATTGCTCTTTATTCTGGCTTTTTAATCCACTCAGCATTGGCATTTCTACTAGAGGAAATGCCGATTCGGTTCCATGTTTCCTCATTATAATGTCACTTCTTTTTCTACAAACCGACATAGTAAAGGGATTATCCAAATACGTATTGTCTGGTGCTTTTCTAGGGGTTGCTATACATTTACGCCTGTATCCTTTGGTATTCAGCTTTCCCATGTATCTTTCTTTAGGCGAATATAAAATAACGCGCAGTACTGATTTTAAAAGTGGTATTCTTTCGCTCATGCCTAACAAAAATCAAACAATATTGACCATAAGCTGTGTTCTTACTTTATTCACATTTACCCATTTCATGTATTTGAAGTACGGTTACGAATTCCTATTTGAAACCTACATATACCATTTGTTCAGAAAAGACACGAGGCACAATTTCTCCGTCCTTTTCTACTACTCCTATATCACAATGGATCAACTGGTATTTGATATTGTGAAATCAATATCGCAGATATTCGAGTTTATAATACTGTTTGTGTTGAGTTTATCATTTGGTTGTGACCCTTCTACTTTACCCTTTGCTTTGTTCTGCCAAGCGGTAGTTTTGGTTGCTTATAATAGTGTGATGACATCACAGTACTTTATTTGGTTCTTATCCCTATTGCCCTTGGTGGTTCAAAATTTGAAACTGAAGCCAGCGTTTGCGTTATTTTTAGCAATAATATGGTCCTCCGCACAAGGGGCTTGGTTGTTTTACGCTTATCTATTAGAATTCAAAAGTAGAGAAGTGTTTTTGTTCATATGGCTAAAGAGTGTTGTGTTTTTCTGCGCTAACATTTACGTGTTGGGCCAACTAATCAAAAGTTACACGCCTGGCTATGGCTTTGGACAGTTCAATTTTGATTGTAGTGTAAAAAGTAAATAGTTTGTAAAAAAATGTTAGTTTAGTGTAGATGTTAGATATGAAAAAGTTAAATAAAATATAAAATTCTATCTATGTTTTATTTTCAACAACAACTATCTACCAATTTATAACTAAACCAAACATTGTACACATAACCCATTCTAAAACAACAATGCATTTGGCGGAAATTTTTCTATTAAAACAATTGTAACTTAGGTTTGGGGACATTACAAGAAATATTTTTGCGGAGCTGAGAAATTATATATTAATGATTGTAACAAATTAACACTGCATGTTTTCGAAAGCACCTGAGAATTTATTTAAAATCGATATCTCGCGAAACAAATGTCTCGAGACGAAAACACTATTTAAAGCTGTTTACAAACAATTTGCTGAATAATGCAGAACGATGGAATATTGTCGCGAAACTTCAAAAACAGTTCCACAATTCATAATTAAGGCACAGGCAATATCATCATACCCCGCCCCCATTTTAGTCTCGAGATGTTTATTTCACAACACGTCGAATTAGCGCGATGATTGATAAAAACATTACTATATTAACTTGCGATGAATATATTTTAAGTCTTCATTATTCATTAGGAACTGTATATATGT
>JASFAT010004333.1:0-19292 GCA_031353405.1 Baronia brevicornis | reverse complement strand
CCGTACTCTCTTACGGTGCCGAGACGTGGACACTGACAGTCCGTCTCCTCGCAAAGCTCAAAGTCGCTCAAAGGGCTATGGAGAGAGCTATGCTCGAGGTTTCTCTAGTGGACAGAATTCGAAATGAAGAAATTCGCCGGAGAACCAGAGTCACCGACATTGCTCTTCAAGTTAGCAGACTGAAGTGGCAATGGGCTGGACACGTTTGTCGGAGAACTGACAATCGTTGGAGTAGACGAGTGCTGGAGTGGAGATCGCGACTCGGCAAACGTAGTGTGGGACGCCCTCCTGCTAGATGGAGCGACGATCTGCGCAAGGCGGCTGGCAGAGACTGGATGCGTGTAGCCGAAGATCGAGCTAGGTGGCGCGCCTTGGGTGAGGCCTATGTCCAGCAGTGGACTGCCGCGGGCTGATATTGATATTGATTATATTGAAATTTTAGGTGAAACGAAATTCACTGGGTCATCTAGCTCGTGACGGCGAAGACGACGCTTTTTCTTATTACAAAGCCTTAACTGGCTTAATAACGAAGTTTCAAGCATCGGAATAAATATACATATATGGTTAGTTGTGTTTTAATTTTATTGTATTGTATGAGTATGAGTAGTAGTATATATATAGTATGTATGTGTGTGTGTGTGTGTGTGTGTGTGTGTCAATGTGAATGTCGTCACTGTGGTCCGCGACCTGACCACGTTGATTCTTGCTCAAAACCAGCGTCAGTTGCTCCAATAGAGCGCCTGGCATACGCTGAGCAAAATCTATTTTATGAAACTGCTTTGATTAAAATTATTTTACTTTTGTTTGTTTTTTTTTTTTGTATATTATAATATTATTATTAAATTTTTAAGCACAAATTAATTATTGTAATAAAAAGGTGTCATAAATAAAGTTTTTCTATTTCTATATGAATGGCCTGGCCTGCTTTTTTATTCTGAATCTGGATGACCCGTCAATTTGACTTGGATGGATAGATCTTAAGGTGGTGAGTTAACGTGTAATCTAGCCTTCTGATGGGGAAGTCCCTTGTCTTGCAGTGGAACATAATAAAAGCTAGAAAAAAATAACTTATAACTAAAGCATTGTATATATAATGAAATGAAATAGTTACCTAGTCCACCGTAGGGATTGCCATGAGCAAAGGCCACAAGGCAGGCAATCTGAAAATAATATTTTAAAAGATTTATAAAAACATATTGAAAGAGTTATTAAATTGTATAATATATTTTTTCTATAGGCTAGAAAGGCAAACGAGCAGGCGTGTCACCTGATGGAAAGCAATCAACGCCGCCCATAGACATCTGCAGCGCCATAGGCAGTGCGGAAGAGTTGCCCACCTTTAACGAAAGGACATTATGGGAATGGGAGGGGGAGGGGAGGGGGAGAGAAGGGAGGAGAGGGGGAGGGGGTAGGATGTAGGGCTTCCGGAACTCCGGAAGCTCCGGCCGCTCATCGTATGAAGCGCGGTAGCTAAGCTACCACTCAGACGCCGGTTTTCTGGCGAACCGGCCCGTTCATGCTACAAACAAATATTATGCCATTCTTGACAAAGTATTCGTCTGCAGTGTGGCTCTACCTCTCTAAAATTATGTCAAAATATATTTATATGTAAAAAATGTATCTTATAGAGATCGTGTAACCTTTGAATTAACCGAAAGATGTCATATTCATGCAATATATTAGTTGATTTATTTTGTGATGTGAAGAGATGATTGTTTATAGTCGCTTTAGCGTCATACAATGGTGCTGTATCAAACTATTGACAAAATAAAAAGAAGGAAAATGGAATTTAATCAATTCGATGAAATAAACTTTGAATGATAGAATAAGGAATGAAGATGTAAGAGAGCGATGTGGAGTGAAAGAAGTCGGGACAAAAGTAGAGAAAGGGATGCTTAGATGGTTTGGGCACATTGTGAGGATTGATGATAGATGAGTTATAAAAGAAATTTATGTTACGGATGTGGATGGAAGGGTCGGTAGAGGAGGACCAAGGAAAACATATCTTGACCAAATTGCCAAAGCTTTTGGGCCAGATCAAGAGTAACCTTAAAAGGCGGACGTGCACGAGGAGTGTGAGGAAAGTATGAGGAAAGTAAGATATATAATATATACACGATTAAATAAAGTTACTCACAGTGATGTAGGCGAACATTTTGCTTGAGTTTCTTCAGACGAAGTGTACCAACCATACGAGTCTTGGCATATTTATACCAAAGGCAAGAAACTCGGCTTCCTTACGTTGCCGAAATCCAAACGGAATCGATTGTACGCACGCAACTGTCGTAACTTATGCCAGGTTGTATTTGCATCGGGAATCCTTGAAGGAATAATACAGAAACAACAACTGATGACCTCTTCAGTGCTCGGGCCGCTACCACCGGTGGAAGTAGAGCGTGGAAACCATTTTGCGGGTACGTCACAGTTGAGTGAAAAAAAATTTCACATATTAGAGGCGATAGTAACATATATATTAGGCTGGGGAAAAAGAAATCCATACTTTTCTCGATTGATAGCTGTAGTGATCGATATCTCGTAAAGAATCGATCAAACAATTTTAAGTTTATGCTCATAGTCAAGGTGACATTTCACAGGAAAAAAAAATTCTTTTGCTGTTTTTTGTTTGTTCCATTCAGTTGTTAGTTACAGGTCAGTCAACAAAGAGATTGATTCATCGGTACATTTTACAGTTTCTCTTTAATAAAGGCGAAAATGCAAGCCAGGCCGCTGAAATTGTGCTTGCCTGCCTGCGCAGATCGTCGCACCGTCTCACACTACGTTTGTCGAGGTACGGTCTCCAGTCTAGCGCTCGTCCGCTCCAATGGTTGTCGGGACCCTGACAAACGTGACCAGCCCATTGCCACTTCAGTTTAATATTCGAATGACTATGTCGGTTGATTGGATGAGTGACGTCAAAGTTTTGGCTTGGTGGCGCTTCTTAAGAGTGGCCTATATCCAGCAATTGACTGCTGCGGGCTATCAATCGATTAGTATCTACATATATTTCTTCTGATATGAAAATCGAATCTTCGACCGTTGAGTTGTAAGACAGTGGATACGTCATTCAGTCAATTAGGTGCCCGTGGGACGCATACGTCTTTACGCTTTCCAACTGTATTTCTTTTTTTGTGGTATAGGAAGGCAAACGAGCAGGCGTGTCACCTGATGGAAAGCAATCAACGCCGCCCATAGACATTTACTTTGCTATAGGCAGTGCAGAAGCGTCTTTAAGGAACTACTACTCAGAAGAAGCTACCACTCAGACGCCAGTTTTCTGCGGGAGTGTGGTACGTCAACGGGCGAGCCGGCTCATTCATGCTACAGATTATGCCATTCTTGACAAAGTCTGCAGACGATGCAGGGTGGATCTACCGCTTCTTGTTATGTATTTCGCGTATGGTTTACAATAATTAAAATAATGTATTATAAAAATCATAATAATCAAGGTAAGGATGTATAGTTTTAAATGTATAACAACACAACAAATCAATAGGTATATATTTCTAGGAATGAGTTTAAACAAATACGCGACCTGAACGGAAAATCTTCAAAAACTACCGTCTGACAGGGAACGTGTTTTTATAATTTACAGCGAAGATAATACAGTCATTACATCAATTTATCGATTGACGGATTTCTCGGAATAGAGTAATTTAATTTGGACGCCATTGCCGTAAAGGAAACCGGATTCGAATGATTTTGAGTCAGATTATTTTATAATTGGAGACGCTAATACGAATACAAAATTATTTTGTGCAAATAATATTAAAAACTAACTTTGTTGGCGCAGCGACCCAAAACGGATCTTAGACTCCGAACAGATTTTACGCCACCGTGCCCTGTCCTGCGCGACTTCCTACCAGTTGCAGATTTGAAGGTTGCGCAAGTCATCCTCGGTCATGTCTCTCCAGTAATACCTAGGACGCCCCACAGGACGTTTACCAGTTAGGCGACCCACATACGCTCCCTTGACTGCGCGATCCTCCCCATCCTCTCAACGTGGCCCAGCCAACGGAGACGGTGAGCCTCAGTCTTTCTTATTACATTAGGTTGAACCACGAGATGCTCGATTTCGGCATATTTTCGATTTCGCCAGCTACTATCAACACTTACAAAGGTATATTTTATAAGATAGGAAGTCAAACGAGCAGGCGTGTCAACTCATGGAAAGCAATAATGACTGCCTATAGACATCCGCAGTGTCATAGGCAGTGCAGAAGTGTTGCCAGCCTTCAAGAAATGTGTTCGCAGGTTTTTTGAAGGGTCCAATGTCGTATCAATTCAGAAACACCGCTGAAGTTAGCTGGTTTCACAGGATATTTTCAGCTGTATTTCCAAACTGATGCCACATTGGTACCTGCCATAACCAAATTGGTGTCTTCAAAAAAACAAGACTACACATTTCTTAAGGGCCGCTAATTTTGGAATGTCTGTTGTTTTGCAGATGTTGATGAGCAGCATTGATTGTATTCCATTAGGCGGCACACCTGCTCGTGTGACTTCCTTTCACATGAGAAACGCAATAATTGACTTCATTGCGAGAAAACGAAAATATCTAAGCGTTCAGTGTAGCGTGAAAATTATTCAGCACGTGTTCCCCGCGAACAGAAATTTGTTAGCAACAAATTACTCGTATGATTGTTTAATTTGAAATCGATAATTAATCGATTGATTTTCGATGAGGACTTTTCCCGCCAACTTACATCAGAGACGTTGTGTTTTTATTTCATTTTCATAACCTTATATAATATTATTATCAGTTATATTGTTTAATTGTGGTGGCGTATTATGCGATATAGTTCGATTAAGGTGTATAAGTGAAGTGATATGATATAAATGCGTGTATCGTGACTTTTTAAGTTGGCTGAAAAAGTCCATAGAAGGTTTTGGTAGAACAGCCATCATTTTATCAAGACGTAACGTGACAAGGTGACTAGATATTTCAAGAGATTTGATATTATTCCATTTTACTTGACACTGGCATAATAGTTATGACTAAAAAGAGAAAGAAAAGTAGAGGATATCCGTTAGGAGAATTAGGATTTCAAATATAAATAATATAAATAGGGGATATAAATATAATTCAAGAACTTTTACTAATAAGAGAAGTGTAAAAAAATATTTTGTCTAAATTTAATAAGTATTTTGACAGTCACGGTTTTGAAATCTAGCCACATCTAGCCACATGTTGGTGTCCAAGCTTCAATCCAAGCGTCGGTAAAAGACGAAACTCCGAAACTGTAATACGATTATTCGGCTTATTCTAACGCATCGCTCATGCTTGGACACTAACGTTAAAGAAAGAGAAGAGACTTCTAGTCGCAGAACGAAAAGTCCTCCGAAATATCCTGGATCCAACCAAAAAGAAGACAGTTGGCGAAATCGAAGGAATGCCGAAATCGAGCACCTGGTGGTCCAACCCAATCGGACCCAATCGGAATTGGGCCACGTTGAGAGGATGGGAGAGGATCGCGCAATCAAGAGCGTATGTGGGTCGCCTAATTGGACGACGTCCTGTGGGGCACCCCAGGAGGACGAATGGCATGAGGTAGCGTAGGACAGAGCACGGTGGCGTAAGATCTTTTAGGAGGCCAAGATCCATTTTGAGTCTCTGCGCCAACAAAGATATTTAATGAACAATAAATATTATTATTAAAAAAATATATTTTTATTATTATTCATGATTTTTTTTAAAATCGATTATTTACTGAGAATTATTTATTTATTGTACGGGTAAAATTGTATTGTTTCTACAGAGAAAATATTAAAACATATCATTCATAATTCACAATTTCGCTTTAAAATACATAAGTTAAAGCAGAATGAATTTAAAATAACACAGGAATACCTGTGAATTCTCTCACAAATGTTGCATTAATATATGAATTTCGTGTGAACCATTTTCCTACAGAGAATACCAGATGGAACCGGATATTTCCGGTTGAGCGCCTCCATGCGCCGAATTTTGTTTCTCTGCTTTGATATTCTCTCTGTGAGCAGTACTATATGTACATTAGCTATTTTAACGGCAGCCTGTGACAGAGCTCACAGGCTTTTGTATTTTTCAGGGTTGTCAAAAAGCTATAAATAATGTATTTCTTTTTTAAAAATTTTGGATTGCCAAAAATCACTATCTTTATAAATATCTAGGGTTTTTTATATTTATTCGGTTAATCTATATTTATGTATGTGTGTGTGTATGCATATACTTATACTTTTGCTTATGGCTATTATCTTTTTTTTTAATATTTTTTCATCATCATAACGGTAATGTAGCCCAAACCGACATCAAATTATATTTTTAACATTTTGTCAATCCGATAAGACCGCCATTTGTATATAAATATTACAATCGATAATTGTATAACTTTGTTTTCGGTGTACAATAAAGAATATATCTATCTATCTGTCTGTCTGTCTGTCTGTCTGTCTGTCTGTCTGTCTGTCTGTCTGTCTGTCTGTCTGTCTGTCTGTCTGTCTATCTATCTATCTATCTATCTATCTGTATCTATCTATCTATCTATCTATCTATCTATCTATCTATCTATCTATCTATCTATCTATCTTTCCCCAGTTGTACACTTTTGGCAGTCGCACACGTGATGACTTAATACAAAGTGACCCGTATGCTCGTTTGCCTGCTCTGTTTAAAATAAAAAAAAACATTTTTAGCTTCTTGTATAGCACAGCAGACAAACCTTCTTAGATCATTTGCTACGCCGGAGCCGTCATAAATGCCTTGCCGGCCTTTTGTGAACACGTACGCTCGTAGAATGGATGCCTCTATGTTGTATTTATGTGTAAATATTACAAGTGGTAAATCGTTTGCACAGAAAACTGCGATTAAAGATATATTCAATGAAACACTTAACCAACCAGACATATTACAAGAAATATTTATCAATTGCAGACATATTACATGACGTATTTGTCTATAACAGACATATTACACGAAGTATTTGTCTATTACAGTCATATTACATAAAATATTTATTAATTGCAGACATATTACACGAAGTATTTGTCTATTACAAACATATTACACGAAGTATTTGTCTATCACAAACATATTACATGAAATATTTATTAATTGCGGACATATTACATGAAGCATTTCAGACACTCGTCTAAAGCATGCCTGGCCGGAGAGCATTAAAACAAGCTCCGAGTTTTAACTAAATTAAGCATTTCCATTTAAATGTACCTCGTCGTCTATGCAGTTAAATACGTCTGGGACATTTTGAAACTACCTCACGTACCAGATAGCTTTACGTTCCTATTATACCTGTATATTTTTTTCATCTTCATTACAATATTTTTTATCTATATTATTTTTACCATCAGTTTATGGGAGTCCACTATTAGACTTACGTCTACTTTACTCGATCTTCGGGATTTCGGGTGACCCCTCAAAGCTACATGATCGTTTCGATATATATATATATATATATATATATATATATATATATATATATATATATATATATATATATATATATATATATATATATATGAAGTGAAACTAGGCCGATTTCATTTTTTCGATCCCTTAAACTTCAGCTCGTAATAATACTATCGCAAAATATATAAATTTAATCTCAGTTGAAACACAAGATTGTTCAGAGCGCCATGCATCTCCCGGGAAATACAGGCGACTAGTAAATTTAACTATAAACTGACTAGCAAAGGCGAAACATCGGGCTGGATTTAAAATTCATTACTTAAAAGGCGTTCCTATTACTTCATTCATTTTCCGCGAAAATAATATAAGCTTCGGAGTTGGGGAGACAATTGCTCCGGTGATAACTTATTTTAACAAAAGCCCTCTTCAGCCAGTTGACTGTGGTAGCACTGCTATAGGTAGGGTATAAATTTGTTAAGGTATAAAATGTGTGATCTTGTAGATCACACAGTTTAAACCCCTAAAAATATAAAACCTAGAGACAAGTATATATAGAGAGAGAGATCAACGTGGCCACAGGGCTATTCCACTCGTCTCTATACAGATAGAGATGAGTGGAGTGGGAACGAGTGGAGTGTAGCCTGAATCGAGACGACGTGTCGGTCTACGAGTACACTCCCATACCACGCGATAAGATATTTCACATCGAAAATTAATATTTTTTTTATTTCTCTAAAATTTATGCACGGGTACTTTGGAAGTAATGTTACCTTGTTTTTTTTTTATACAAGAGTAGGCAAACGAGCATGCGGCTCACCTTTGGTAAGCGATTACCGCCACCCATAGACATGATGATGATGAACGCAGATGCGTTGCCAGCCTTTAACGAACACATACGCTCCTTTCTTGAATACAACACCCCTCCCCCTATGTCATATTCACGTAGGAACACCGCAGGTGGTAAATTGTTCCACATTTACACAGTTCGTGGCAGAAAACTGCGACTAAATCGCACGGTGGTAGATGGCCAGTCATCCATATGATGGGGTTGGAATCCATTTTTGTGGTGCGTAGTGCCACGGTGGAACCGTACGGCTGGGAGGAGATTAAACAGCAACAACTTAAATAAATCTTTCTGCATAATCCCCCCAAATCTATGTTGATCCACTTCCTGCTTTATGTAAGTCAGATACTTGAACTGAATCCTTTTAAAGACGACACAAGCTATGGCTGTCGAGTGATTAATATTTCACGACCGTAGAAATCTCACCCGGATAAGTTTTAACCCGGATATGCAATGGGATTTAGGGGGAAAACCTGTCAGTTTAATACCAACCTTACTGATTAATAGAGTCAGGCGTTACTTTGTGGAAATCCATGACTATGTGGACAGCACAACAAGCAAACAAAAATAGAACATTAATAATGTGTGTTTCTCACTGGAATACTTTCATAATTGTAATGCACATACATATTATATTTACATGGGAATTAGACAATGATAAGATACGTAAATAACCTGTTGCATGATTTTATTTTTACGGCCCCATTTTCACACCGATGTGTACAAAATCTCCCGATTTCTGGGGAAATTGACATTAGCCCACCACGCTTTCCAAAGGCGAATATAAATAACGGGACAAAAATAGGAAAATAATAATGTGTGTTTTTATACTGGAAGAAGTGGATTTACGGGGAACTTAAACTATTGCTTATCGAAAAAAACAGCCGTCAGTAACAACTCTTCACTTCTCATCCATCAATCAACAATACCAAACGCATATGTACACGACACGTGTTTTGCCTCAACACGAGCCATCATCAGGTATAGTAGACTCTACGGAAGACAACCGGTAAACAACTCAACGGTTGTCTTCCGTAGAGTCTACTTTGCTTGTAGCGTATCTTAGCTAAGTTAAAAAATCTGACTGTCCACATACCAACTTTACTGGCTTAATCATGACTCAAATGGTGCAGTGGTGGATTATTTACTTTTTGTACGTGGGATCGTAGATTCGATTGAAACGAATTTCCCGTCAAATATTCTAAGAATGTCATCATCTTTATATATCTTGTTCAAATTTTAAATCATTATTAAAATAATTTTATTCATCCAATGTATAATGTTCAGATGTGTCTTTTTAAGGACTTATTAAAACACAGATGTCACAGTGCTAATTAGTTTTATTTGGATTTGTACAAGTACGTCACAAAACCTTAATAGAATCGCGACACCGCGATACATGAAAAGCCCAAGTCGTGTGGCGACATCTATGTTTTGTATCTACACACTATTGACGAGAACATGCCGCCCACCAAGGACGTATTGCAGTATGCCCTTCAATACCGCCCAGCATGATGGAATGAAAACATTTTTATGAAACCAAAAATAATACATATACAATATGTGCATTTATCAACATTGTTTTCAACAACATATGTGATGAATGAATTGTAATATTACTAAATATTCCCCATTAAAATTTACATAAATAATATTTCGAATACATAGATGATAAATGGAGTCAGGCGTTACTTTGCGGAAATCCATTACTACGTGTACAGTTAGAACTAGCTCAGCTAAGATCCCCGACAATCAAAAAAAAAATGGAAACATAATAATGTGTGTTTTTTCTACTGGAAGAAGTGGATTTGCGGGAAACTTAAACTAAATCTTACCGAAAAAACGGTCGTCAGCAACTCTCCACCTTCCAACCATTATCAGCAACAGCAAACACAGACTACCACTTTTACGTACTACACACGACACGTGTTTCGCCTCAAGACGAGGCATCATCAGGTATAGTAGACTACGTAAGACAATCGCTAAACGTACCGAATCTTAGCTAAATAAAGGTTCTAACTGTCCACATATTTTAATTACATAAATCAATAGCTTGAATTTTCGTTTAAAAATTCTTTTTTATATCCACTCAAGTCCAAATACATTTTTTAAAACACTTTATGTTAATATAGTTTTTTTTCAAATATTAATTCATTAATTAATTTAATAAATATTAATTTAAAGTTTTAATTAAAAATTAATAAATATTAATGAATTATTAATTTTAATTTTATATGGGAGAAAAAATTATGACTTATATAAGATATTTAACAGGATATAAATTAAGGAATACATACCGTCAGTGGCAAAGCGTGTTTTACAAGCATATTGTTTTTTTGACGACCGATTGGCACAGTGGCGGGGCCGTCCGCCCGCGGAGGTAATGGTCGCAATTCGATCCCCGCATCGGAATAAATATATATATGTATTACAAATATTTATTCCGCGTCTGGTAACCACGCTAATCCGCATTATACAAGCGTGGTGGGTTAACGTCCGTTCCTCCAGAAATGGAGAGGCCCGTGCTCAGCAGTGGGATATATATGGACTGTTTTAAAAAAAATTAGTAATAAACAACGTCAGTTGCAAAGCGTGTTTTCATCATCATCATCATCATAAGTATATAATTATGAGAAATTTACAGAATATTATCAATCTGTTAATGTTTCACTTACGGTTTGAGGTCGTGGATTTGATTTTACATTTTAAAAATTTCTAGTTTTTTTTTTAAATTGAACAAATTAAAAAAAATGTCAGATAACGCGTTGGTGATTTGATCGCTTTACAAGCCATAGTTGTATGGCCTTGCTGAGTCTTGCAATTTGTACTTGGTGTGTGCTTTTTTATTTTTTTTATATATTCACGCCTATCCCCCGCAGGGGTTGACAGAGCCCACAGAGCTCTATCCGCTTCGATCCCAGCACACTCTCCTCGCCTCCTCCACACTCATCTATCCTTTCATCCATTCCTCCTTTCACATTCATCGCAGCGAAACGGCTCTCCATTAGTCGCTTCTCGCCCTCGTGAGACTCAGGACGTGACGGGTACATGGTTCGCCACCCGTCACGTCCTGAGTCTCACGCCGTCATTTTTCAATAAATTAAGTATATTAAAATTCGTCTTAGTGAATGAATCCCACGAGCCGCAAGGAAGGATGGAGGTCAGCCCCAGCAGAGCCCCGCATGCTGCTGAGGTAAGGCACCATGTTAGTGTGTTTTTAAATACAGGAAATGACAGTATTTTATTGAGCTATAAATGTGATTTATATAAAATGATTAGGAAGAGCTTCACATCATCATATGTTCTTGTCTTTACACGACACAGGCGCTTGTGGAATTGTTAGGGTTTTCACGCCATGTTTGTTTGAATTCTCCAAGCTCTGAAAACAAAACACACACGTAAGCACACACTCTCCCACGCCAACTCCCGCATAATATCTTGCGGGGAGGGAGTGGCTGAAAATCAGCACTACAGGGGAATCCCTACCTCTACTAGCAAAAGGACTTATTCTAGATTATATAAAAATTAAGATTATATATAAATATATTGGACTGTTGGATTTTATTTATCAATGGTTAAGTATAATAAGTATGACGTTCAATTGGCTCAGTGGCGTGGTAGCCCGCCCATAGAGTCAATGGTCGCGGGTTCGATCCCCGCATCGAAATAAATATATGTATGGTCTATAGACATTTATTCCGAGTCTGGTAACCCCGCCAATCCGCATTGGATAAGCGTGGTGGGTTAACGTCCGTTCCTCCAGAAATGGAGAGGCCCGTGCTCAGCAGTGGGACATATATGGGCTGTGAAAAAAAAAATTAAGTTTATTATCAGGCTATTTTTTATTGTATTCAGGCAATTAATATATTTTTATTTAAAATTATAAGAGTATATCAATAATACAAATGAATGTTTTGCAACAACGAGAAGGGATAATTTAGCCACAGCTGGGTTAGAACTTTCCCAAATATTGAGGTGTTCCCATCATTTAGATGGCTGGCCATCCACCACCCTATGATTTGGTCGCTATGAAAAAAAATGTAAAGTCTTTCCACCTTCGGTGTTCCCACGTAAATACTACATACATATTTAACGTATTCAAGAGACGAGTGTATGTATATATGTCTTTACAAAAGGCCGGAAACGCATCTGAGACGCCACCGGCGTTGCGGATGTCTACCGGATGATCCGCATGTTTGTTTGCATGCTCTGTTTTTAAAAACGGGATTTACCTTACCGTGTTGATGGAACGGATAGGTGACCTCGGAAACAGCTGTACATTATCAGCAATAGCCCAGTTTTGGAGTTAACTATTGATTCGGCTTCATCGAGATCATTTCAAATTTTTTCAAGGTTGCAGGAGATGATGGGCCGTCTAGATGATCTCTCATGATTTTTAGAGCCAAGCCCGCCTTTGTAACACGCTTAGTTTAAGTTTAGAGTTTTAACACGCGTATGTTTATATGTGTGTGTCCGAGTCAATTTCGTCACTGTGGTCCGCGATCTGACCACGTCGGTTTTTGCTGAAAACCAGCGCCAGGTGCGCCAATAGAACGCCTGGCATATGCTGGGCAAGAACCATTTTATGACACTTGTTAGATTAAAATTATTTTCTTTTTGCTTTGTTTATTTGTACATTATTTACAAAAATGGTGTCATGAATAAAGTTTTTCTATTTCTATTTTTAAATTTGCGCATTCGGTGCCACAAAGGTAAAGACCGGGAGTCTTCCTCCTTTCCACTCGATTCCTTTCTCTCTTGTCACTCGATGTCACAGTTTGTTGACCCCCCTTCCCCCTTTACGTTTGACGTAATTTATGGATAGCCCCTTTCTATTTATTTAGGGATGATAGTTGTTGCATCAAATTGTGTACTGACATTGTTTGTGAAGGCCAACCTTCTCCAAAGCACGCTACCTGGTCTATATTTTATTTTATGGGATAGGAAGGCAAATGAGCAGGCGTGTCACCTGATGAAGCGTTGCCGACCTTTAAGGAAAGTGTCACTATAGGAGGGGCAGAGGGAGGGGTAAGGTGTTGGGCCTCCGGAACTCGGCCGCTCACCGTACGGAGCGCGTTAGGTAAGCTACCACTAAGACGCCGGTTTTCTGCGGGAGTGTGGTACTTCCCCGGGCGAGCCGGCCCATTCATGCTACAGACAAATATTTTTGACAAATTATTCGTCTGCAGCGTGGCTCTACGACTATTATTATATATGTATTTGTATGGATAAAATATAATTATGTATGTATATAAAAACCTGATTGGATTCTAGTTTATCCGTGTCGTAGGATGATTTTCCAGTTCTCTGTATCCTCTTCTGTGCTGATGTCATTCGCTGATGAAGTATCTGAAAAACACAAATAAATTATGATCAAGCCAAGCTGGAATCATTATCTTTAGCCTGTGACAAATAATTGTTGGTCATATCACATTCTCAAAGGCTCTTCACCTATCTCAATATTTGGATGTTGTGTACACCTTCTCAAATGCCATCTTGCGTGATTTTTGGATAGTTTAAAACGTCGCTTGGTTAGTACCAAATGCAGTTGGTATCAACTGCTCCAGCAGTTATCAATGGCGGCTACGAGCTGTTGATTATGACTGCTAGAGCGATACTTGTTTGTTGATCACTGGCTAACTGCTTGAGGAGTCCGTATACAGCTGGCCTAAATTAGAATGGGAGGAATATAACATTTCACCAGTCTTTTCCCGCCGACTTACATCGGTGACGATGTGTTTTTATTTCATTGCTATAATCTTATATTATTATCAGTTATATTGTTTAATTATGGTGGCGTATTATGCGATATAGTTCGATTAAGGCGTACAAGTGAAGTGATATGAAATAAATGCGTGTATCGTGACTATTTAAGTTGACTGAAAAAGTCCATAGAAGTTTTTGGTAGAAAAGCCACCATTTTATCAAGACAACGTGACAAGTTTTCTTGATAAATGTTGACAAGACAACAACAATATATATATATATATATATATATATATATATATATATATATATATATATATATATATATATATTATATATATAGAAATACTATAGAAAGGATAGAGAAGAAAAGAAAGCGCAGGAAAGGAAATGCGGATTGGAGGGATTTAACCAGACTCGGAATAAATATATATAAACCCATATATATATTTATTCCGATGCGAGGATTCAATCGGTCGTCCGTACATTCTCATTCCGTAACTAGTATATTCCAAGATATTTGATATTGTTATATTTTACTTGACAGTGGCATAACAGTTAGAACGCATTGCCATGCAAAAGAATACAAACATTTCACCATCTTCCACCTTAGTATTAGATTGATGAATCGCCTTGAAACACAATCGCTTTACAATCAGGGCAAAACAAAATTTTTATTACCTATTACTTACCGATTGTCTTCTATGTTCAGCAACTGCTAATTTTTCTTCTATATCAGGCAATCTTATTTCTGCGGCAGGCGGTTGTAGAAGACGTTGGACATGAGGTGGTGGTGTTGCAGACGCCCCACGGTTACCTTCGAACTCTTCAAGAGGTATCTCGAAGGCGATTGCTGGAGTAGATACATTAAGAGCTTAGTAAGTAGTGCGGAAATTCATTTTATTTAATAATACTACGCTCCCCTCCACTTGGCTCTATCTAGGGTCACTTGCACGTAGCTGTGAGCATAAGGTAGAGATCGAGCTGTCGACAATGTTTCACATCTATCAAGCATTCTGTGACGCTACACTTTTTTGAAGTTTCCGATGTCGTATCCGTTCGGATTTACCGCCTAAGGCAGCTGGTTCCATAGAAGGGTGTGTGGAATAACGTTCTATTGTTAAGAATGATCAAAACGGCCTACAGGCGAAGTTGCTGGAGTCAATTGTAGGTGTACACTATACAATCTACAGGCGTTTGTTCCGCTAATTTCCGCGAATAAGCTTGGTGGATAAATATTCATTCCTTATTAATGGAGTCAGGCGTTACTTTGCGGAAATCCATCACTATATGGACACAGTCAAAAGTTTTACTTAGCTAAGATCCGCGACAAGCAAAACAATAACAGAAAATTAATAATGTGTGTTTTTCCGTTGGGTTTAGTGGATTATTTGGAACTTTAAACCAAAAACTTACCGAAAATCGGCCATCAACTCTCCACCCACCAACCACTATACACAACGCCAAACACACACTATCACTTTTCCATCTTGTACACGACACGTGTTTCGCCCCAACACGAGGCATCTTCAGGTATAGTAGACTCTACGGAAGACAACCGAAAAGTGACCCGCCATTACAACGGGCGCCTTATATAAACAAACCCCCACCCACAATGTAAGAAAACAACATGTGGGCGATACAGGTGTGTCAAAACTTACGTCACCACTTATTATTTAGTAAATATGACAATTCATTTTATTGTATTAAACGAATTTCACACTTTTTTAAGAGAATATATTCATCGCCCACATGTTGTTTTCTTACATTGTGGGTGGGGGTTTGTTTATATAAGGCGCCCGTTGTAATGGCGGGTCACTTTTCGGTTGTCTTCCGTAGAGTCTACTATACCTGAAGATGCCTCGTGTTGGGGCGAAACACGTGTCGTGTACAAGATGGAAAAGTGATAGTGTGTGTTTGGCGTTGTGTATAGTGGTTGGTGGGTGGAGAGTTGATGGCCGATTTTCGGTAAGTTTTTGGTTTAAAGTTCCAAATAATCCACTAAACCCAACGGAAAAACACACATTATTAATTTTCTGTTATTGTTTTGCTTGTCGCGGATCTTAGCTAAGTAAAACTTTTGACTGTCCATATATTCATTCCTTCTGATTTGTCCGGACCCCGTTAAGAAATACATATATACATATCGTCACGCCTGTTCCCCGTAAGGATAGGGAGATACCAGAGATTTCCATCTGCTATGATCTAGGCATACTTTCTTTGCTTCATCCACACTCATCATTCTCTTTATTTTTATGGGATAGGAAGACAAACGAGTAGGCGTGTCACCTGATGGAAAGCAATCAACGCCGGCCATAAACATTCGCAGTAGTGCCATAAGCAGTGCAGAAGCGTTGCCGGCCTTTGAAAGTGTCATTATGGGAGAGGGAGGGGATAGAGGGGGGGGAGAAGAGTTGAGCTGTCGGAGCTCAACTGCTCAGTGGACGAAGCGCGGTAGCTTAGCTACCACTAAGACGCCGGTTTTCTGCGGGAGTGTGGTACTTCCCCGGGCAAGCCGGCCCATTCATGCTACAGACAAATAATATTCCATTGTTGACAAAGTATTCGTCTGCAGCGTGGCCCTACCACTTTAGTTTATTCCGAGTCGTGATTGTCCGCTAATTTTCGGCGGATAAGCTTGATGGGTGAATATCCATTCCTCCTGATTTGTCGAGATCCCATTAAGAAATACATACATACAAACATGCAAAGCAGAGACCACAGCTCTCTATCTGCTACGATCTCGGCACACTTTCTTTACTTCATCCAGACTCAACACTCTTCATACAAGCTCGTCAGTTAAGGATACCTTTGACCTGGCCTTTCTATATAATAAAATAAATACATATTTTACACATCATGTCTACTCACGAGGTTTTGGTTTCACAGGAGTATCTGGTAACAACACCGTTGGAAGTCCATCATTGTCATGATGGCCATTCACCAGTGACTTGCCGTCGCTTGCTTTGCGGATATTGTCTGCTTCATCTCGACTGGGTATCACTTGACCTGAAGATCCACAACCCATATTCTTTTTCTTCTACTTATCTGTACTTAATAACTGTTTTTCTTCACACATTTATATAATTTTTATTTTTAATTCGACATATAGTCTCTCTCGATATTTATCTTGATAAAAATATTTATGTTTTTGTGTTCGTATGTATCTTCTTAATAACTATTTTTCTTTTATATATATATATATATATATATATATATATATATATATATATATATATATATATATATATATATATATATATATATATATATATATATATATATATATATATATATATATATATTTTATATATTCACGCCTATCCCCCGCAGGGGTTGGCAGTCATTGCTCGCTTTTCGCCCTCGTGAGAATCAGGACGTGACGGGTGGCTAACCACGTCGCCGTCATTTTTCAACAAATTAGGTGTATCAAATTCTTCTTAATGAATCCTACGAGCCGCAAGGGAGGATGGAGGTCAGCCCCAGCAGAGCCCTGCATGCTGAGGTAAGGCACTATAGTACTCGAGGGAGCCCGATCCCGGGACAATCGGCACGCATGCGACTAGGCTCGCCCCTAGCCACGCGTCCATTGGCACGGCAGACCGGATTGGCGGAGAGGAAGGGGAAGGATAGAGAAGAAAGGAAGGAGCAGGAAAGGAAATGCGGATTGGGGGGGTTACCAGATTCGGAATATACATTTATAAATCCATATAAACATTTATTCCGATGCGGGAATCGAACCCGCGACCATTGACTCCGCGGGCGGAGGGCCCCGCCACTAAGCCAATTGGTCGTCGGTATATATATATATATATATACAACATACATATATATACATACATACATATATATATATATATATATATATATATATATATATATATATATATATATATATATATATATATATATATATATATATATATATATATATATTGTTGAAATGAAAAGTAAGGAAACAAAAATGAATATAATAAAAATGAGTATAGAAGCTTTTCAATACTTGTGTAATTTTAGTGCTAACATATGCTAGACGTGGGATCCTACGAACAAAATAATAAAAAGCTAGAAGTTTGACAAAGTTCAATGGAAAGAAGCACGCTGAACATAAAGAGATCGGATTGGATAAGGAATTCAGTCATAAGAAACAAGACCAAACTTATAAATATTACTGATACTATGAGGAAATATAAATTGCGTTGGACAGGACATACTCTTCGAGGAGAAAGGTAATGGAGTAGGACAATCACCGATTGGTACCCGAGGAATCTTCAATTACATTTGTCAATTTGTATTCTTTGATGGCAATTACTTATAACTATTACGCCTGTGTCACGTAAGATACAATAATATTCAATCTCTCCGTGTGATGTTTAATTGATTAAATTCCACATTTATAATATACATATACATATATATAAATATTATGTAGTATGATTTGTAGTCTATACTGTATAATGCCTGTTATTCGTGTCCCATCCGTCCGACCGATGTAACATTGTACAAGCGTCTATTATTTTCAGTGTTCCTATTTAAATTTTACTTTGAAACAATAAAAAGTTTTAAAATTTTCGGATAACGCTTAATCTTTAGAGATTTTTGTGTTATATGTATTTTTTTAATATTTTTACAATTTTTAAAATCATTAAATTAAGAAAATAATATGTTCGTCATTACAAAGTTATGTCGATCAGAAAAATGTACATCTGTCAAAAAGATCAAGCTAACTTGTAATGTAATAAATTTTTTTATATTATTTCTTTATACGACTACCGATTGGCTCAGTGGCGGGGCCCTCCACCCGCGGAGTCAATGGTCGCGGGTTCGATTCCCGCATCAGAATAAATATTTATATGGATTTATAAATATTTATTCCGAGTCTGGTAACCCCCCCAATCCGCATTTCCTTTCCTGTTCCTTCCTTTCTTCTCTATCCTTTCCCTTCCTCTCCGCCAATCCACGGTCTGCCGTGCCAATGGATGCGTGGCTAGGGGCGAGCCTAGTCACAAGCGTGCCGATCGTCCCGGGATCGGGCTCCCCCGGGGACTATGGTGCCTTACCTCAGCATGCAGGGCTCTGCTGGGGCTGACCTCCATTCTCCCTTGCGGCTCGTGGGGTTTACTAAGACGAATTTAATATACCTAATTTGTCGAAAATGACGGCGACGTGGTTCGCCACCCGTCACGTCCTGATTCTCACGAGGGCGAAAAGCGACCAATGACGAGCCGTTTCGCTGCGATGAATGGCAGCGGATGGAGCTCTGTAGTCTCTGCCAACCCCTGCGGGGATAGGCGTAAATATATAAATAAAAAAAAAATAAATAAAAAATTCTTTATAAAT
>JASFAT010004246.1:0-19161 GCA_031353405.1 Baronia brevicornis | reverse complement strand
AACGAAATTCACTGGGTCATCTAGCTCGTGACGGCGAAGACGACGCTTTGTCTTATTATAAAGCCTTAACTGGCTTAGTAACAAAGTTTCAAGCATCGGGATAAATATATATATATATATATATATATATATATATATATATATATATATATATATATATATAGTTAGTTGTGTTTTAATTTTATTGTATTGTATGAGTATGAGTAGTAGTATATATATAGTATGTATGTGTGTGTGTGTGTCAATGTGAATGTCGTCACTGTGGTCCGCGACCTGACCACGTTGATTCTTGCTCAAAACCAGCGTCAGTTGCTCCAATAGATCGCCTGGCATACGCTGAGCAAGATCTATTTTATGAAACTGCTTTGATTAAAATTATTTTACTTTTGTTTGTTTTTTTTTTTTGTATATTATAATATTATTATTAAATTTTTAAGCACAAATTAATTATTGTAATAAAAAGGTGTCATAAATAAAGTTTTTCTATTTCTATATGAATGGCCTGGCCTGGTTTTTATTCTGAATCTGGATGACCCGTCAATTTGACTTGGATGGATAGATCTTAAGGTGGTGAGTTAACGTGTAATCTAGCCTTCTGATGGGGAAGTCCCTTGTCTATCAGTGGAACATAATAAAAGCTAGAAAAAAATAACTTATAACTAAAGTATTGTATATATAATGAAATGAAATAGTTACCTAGTCCACCGTAGGGATTGCCATGAGCAAAGGCCACAAGGCAGGCAATCTGAAAATAATATTTTAAAAGATTTATAAAAACATATTGAAAGAGCTATTAAATTTTATAATATATTTTTTCTATAGGCTAGGAAGGCGAACGAGCAGGCGTGTCACCTGATGGAAAGCAATCAACGCCGCCCATAGACATCTGCAGCGCCATAGGCAGTGCGGAAGCGTTGCTGACCTTTAACGAAAGGACATTATGGGAATGGGAGGGGAGGGGAGGGGGAGAGAAGGGAGGAGAGGGGGAGGGGGTAGGATGTAGGGCTTCCGGAACTCCGGAAGCTCCGGCCGCTCATCGTATGAAGCGCGGTAGCTAAGCTACCACTCAGACGCCGGTTTTCTGGCGAACCGGCCCGTTCATGCTACAAACAAATATTATGCCATTCTTGACAAAGTATTCGTCTGCAGTGTGGCTCTACCTCTCTAAAATTATGTCAAAATATATTTATATGTAAAAAATGTATCTTATAGAGATCGTGTAACCTTTGAATTAACCGAAAGATGTCATATTCATGCAATATATTAGTTGATTTATTTTGTGATGTGAAGAGATGATTGTTTATAGTCGCTTTAGCGTCATACAATGGTGCTGTATCAAACTATTGACAAAATAAAAAGAAGGAAAATGGAATTTAATCAATTCGATGAAATAAACTTTGAATGATAGAATAAGGAATGAAGATGTAAGAGAGCGATGTGGAGTGAAAGAAGAAATCGGGACAAAAGTTGAGAAAGGGATGCTTAGATGGTTTGGGCACATTGTGAGGATTGATGATAGACGAGTGATAAAAGAAATTTATGTTACGGATGTGGATGGAAGGGTCGGTAGAGGAGGACCAAGAAAAACATATCTTGACCAAATTGCCAAAGCTTTTGGGCCAGATCAAGAGTAACCTTAAAAGGCGGACGTGCACGAGGAGTGTGAGGAAAGTATGAGGAAAGTAAGATATATAATATATACACGATTAAATAAAGTTACTCACAGTGATGTAGGCGAACATTTTGCTTGAGTTTCTTCAGACGAAGTGTACCAACCATACGAGTCTTGGCATATTTATACCAAAGGCAAGAAACTCGGCTTCCTTACGTTGCCGAAATCCAAACGGAATCGATTGTACGCACGCAACTGTCGTAACTTATGCCAGGTTGTATTTGCATCGGGAATCCTTGAAGGAATAATACAGAAACAACAACTGATGACCTCTTCAGTGCTCGGGCCGCTACCACCGGTGGAAGTAGAGCGTGGAAACCATTTTGCGGGTACGTCACAGTTGAGTGAAAAAAAATTTCACATATTAGAGGCGATAGTAACATATATATTAGGCTGGGGAAAAAGAAATCCATACTTTTCTCGATTGATAGCTGTAGTGATCGATATCTCGTAAAGAATCGATCAAACAATTTTAAGTTTATGCTCATAGTCAAGGTGACATTTCACAGGAAAAAAAATTCTTTTGCTGTTTTTTGTTTGTTCCATTCAGTTGTTAGTTACAGGTCAGTCAACAAAGAGATTGATTCATCGGTACATTTTACAGTTTCTCTTTAATAAAGGCGAAAATGCAAGCCAGGCCGCTGAAATTGTGCTTGCCTGCCTGCGCAGATCGTCGCACCGTCTCACACTACGTTTGTCGAGGTACGGTCTCCAGTCTAGCGCTCGTCCGCTCCAATGGTTGTCGGGACCCTGACAAACGTGACCAGCCCATTGCCACTTCAGTTTAATATTCGAATGACTATGTCGGTTGATTGGATGAGTGACGTCAAAGTTTTGGCTTGGTGGCGCTTCTTAAGAGTGGCCTATATCCAGCAATTGACTGCTGCGGGCTATCAATCGATTAGTATCTACATATATTTCTTCTGATATGAAAATCGAATCTTCGACCGTTGAGTTGTAAGACAGTGGATACGTCATTCAGTCAATTAGGTGCCCGTGGGACGCATACGTCTTTACGCTTTCCAACTGTATTTCTTTTTTTGTGGTATAGGAAGGCAAACGAGCAGGCGTGTCACCTGATGGAAAGCAATCAACGCCGCCCATAGACATTTACTTTGCTATAGGCAGTGCAGAAGCGTCTTTAAGGAACTACTACTCAGAAGAAGCTACCACTCAGACGCCAGTTTTCTGCGGGAGTGTGGTACGTCAACGGGCGAGCCGGCTCATTCATGCTACAGATTATGCCATTCTTGACAAAGTCTGCAGACGATGCAGGGTGGATCTACCGCTTCTTGTTATGTATTTCGCGTATGGTTTACAATAATTAAAATAATGTATTATAAAAATCATAATAATCAAGGTAAGGATGTATAGTTTTAAATGTATAACAACACAACAAATCAATAGGTATATATTTCTAGGAATGAGTTTAAACAAATACGCGACCTGAACGGAAAATCTTCAAAAACTACCGTCTGACAGGGAACGTGTTTTTATAATTTACAGCGAAGATAATACAGTCATTACATCAATTTATCGATTGACGGATTTCTCGGAATAGAGTAATTTAATTTGGACGCCATTGCCGTAAAGGAAACCGGATTCGAATGATTTTGAGTCAGATTATTTTATAATTGGAGACGCTAATACGAATACAAAATTATTTTGTGCAAATAATATTAAAAACTAACTTTGTTGGCGCAGCGACCCAAAACGGATCTTAGACTCCGAACAGATTTTACGCCACCGTGCCCTGTCCTGCGCGACTTCCTACCAGTTGCAGATTTGAAGGTTGCGCAAGTCATCCTCGGTCATGTCTCTCCAGTAATACCTAGGACGCCCCACAGGACGTTTACCAGTTAGGCGACCCACATACGCTCCCTTGACTGCGCGATCCTCCCCATCCTCTCAACGTGGCCCAGCCAACGGAGACGGTGAGCCTCAGTCTTTCTTATTACATTAGGTTGAACCACGAGATGCTCGATTTCGGCATATTTTCGATTTCGCCAGCTACTATCAACACTTACAAAGGTATATTTTATAAGATAGGAAGTCAAACGAGCAGGCGTGTCAACTCATGGAAAGCAATAATGACTGCCTATAGACATCCGCAGTGTCATAGGCAGTGCAGAAGCGTTGCCAGCCTTCAAGAAATGTGTTCGCAGGTTTTTTGAAGGGTCCAATGTCGTATCAATTCAGAAACACCGCTGAAGTTAGCTGGTTTCACAGGATATTTTCAGCTGTATTTCCAAACTGATGCCACATTGGTACCTGCCATAACCAAATTGGTGTCTTCAAAAAACAAGACTACACATTTCTTAAGGGCCGCTAATTTTGGAATGTCTGTTGTTTTGCAGATGTTGATGAGCAGCATTGATTGTATTCCATTAGGCGGCACACCTGCTCGTGTGACTTCCTTTCACATGAGAAACGCAATAATTGACTTCATTGCGAGAAAACGAAAATATCTAAGCGTTCAGTGTAGCGTGAAAATTATTCAGCACGTGTTCCCCGCGAACAGAAATTTGTTAGCAACAAATTACTCGTATGATTGTTTAATTTGAAATCGATAATTAATCGATTGATTTTCGATGAGGACTTTTCCCGCCAACTTACATCAGAGACGTTGTGTTTTTATTTCATTTTCATAACCTTATATTATTATCAGTTATATTGTTTAATTGTGGTGGCGTATTATGCGATATAGTTCGATTAAGGTTTATAAGTGATATGATATAAATGCGTGTATCGTGACTTTTTAAGTTGGCTGAATAAGTCCATAGAAGGTTTTGGTAGAACAGCCATCATTTTATCAAGACGTAACGTGACAAGGTGACTAGATATTTCAAGAGATTTGATATTATTCCATTTTACTTGACACTGGCATAATAGTTATGACTAAAAAGAGAAAGAAAAGTAGAGGATATCCGTTAGGAGAATTAGGATTTCAAATATAAATAATATAAATAGGGGATATAAATATAATTCAAGAACTTTTACTAATAAGAGAAGTGTAAAAAAATATTTTGTCTAAATTTAATAAGTATTTTGACAGTCACGGTTTTGAAATCTAGCCACATCTAGCCACATGTTGGTGTCCAAGCTTCAATCCAAGCGTCGGTAAAAGACGAAACTCCGAAACTGTAATACGATTATTCGGCTTATTCTAACGCATCGCTCATGCTTGGACACTAACGTTAAAGAAAGAGAAGAGACTTCTAGTCGCAGAACGAAAAGTCCTCCGAAATATCCTGGATCCAACCAAAAAGAAGACAGTTGGCGAAATCGAAGGAATGCCGAAATCGAGCACCTGGTGGTCCAACCCAATCGGACCCAATCGGAATTGGGCCACGTTGAGAGGATGGGAGAGGATCGCGCAATCAAGAGCGTATGTGGGTCGCCTAATTGGACGACGTCCTGTGGGGCACCCCAGGAGGACGAATGGCATGAGGTAGCGTAGGACAGAGCACGGTGGCGTAAGATCTTTTAGGAGGCCAAGATCCATTTTGAGTCTCTGCGCCAACAAAGATATTTAATGAACAATAAATATTATTATTAAAAAAATATATTTTTATTATTATTCATGATTTTTTTTAAAATCGATTATTTACTGAGAATTATTTATTTATTGTACGGGTAAAATTGTATTGTTTCTACAGAGAAAATATTAAAACATATCATTCATAATTCACAATTTCGCTTTAAAATACATAAGTTAAAGCAGAATGAATTTAAAATAACACAGGAATACCTGTGAATTCTCTCACAAATGTTGCATTAATATATGAATTTCGTGTGAACCATTTTCCTACAGAGAATACCAGATGGAACCGGATATTTCCGGTTGAGCGCCTCCATGCGCCGAATTTTGTTTCTCTGCTTTGATATTCTCTCTGTGAGCAGTACTATATGTACATTAGCTATTTTAACGGCAGCCTGTGACAGAGCTCACAGGCTTTTGTATTTTTCAGGGTTGTCAAAAAGCTATAAATAATGTATTTCTTTTTTAAAAATTTTGGATTGCCAAAAATCACTATCTTTATAAATATCTAGGGTTTTTTATATTTATTCGGTTAATCTATATTTATGTATGTGTGTGTGTATGCATATACTTATACTTTTGCTTATGGCTATTATCTTTTTTTTTAATATTTTTTCATCATCATAACGGTAATGTAGCCCAAACCGACATCAAATTATATTTTTAACATTTTGTCAATCCGATAAGACCGCCATTTGTATATAAATATTACAATCGATAATTGTATAACTTTGTTTTCGGTGTACAATAAAGAATATATCTATCTATCTGTCTGTCTGTCTGTCTTTGTCTGTCTGTGTCTGTCTGTCTATCTATCTGTCTGTCTGTCTGTCTGTCTGTCTGTCTATCTATCTATCTATCTATCTATCTGTCTATCTATCTATCTATCTATCTATCTATCTATCTATCTATCTATCTATCTATCTATCTATCTTTCCCCAGTTGTACACTTTTGGCAGTCGCACACGTGATGACTTAATACAAAGTGACCCGTATGCTCGTTTGCCTGCTCTGTTTAAAATAAAAAAAAACATTTTTAGCTTCTTGTATAGCACAGCAGACAAACCTTCTTAGATCATTTGCTACGCCGGAGCCGTCATAAATGCCTTGCCGGCCTTTTGTGAACACGTACGCTCGTAGAATGGATGCCTCTATGTTGTATTTATGTGTAAATATTACAAGTGGTAAATCGTTTGCACAGAAAACTGCGATTAAAGATATATTCAATGAAACACTTAACCAACCAGACATATTACAAGAAATATTTATCAATTGCAGACATATTACATGACGTATTTGTCTATAACAGACATATTACACGAAGTATTTGTCTATTACAGTCATATTACATAAAATATTTATTAATTGCAGACATATTACACGAAGTATTTGTCTATTACAAACATATTACACGAAGTATTTGTCTATCACAAACATATTACATGAAATATTTATTAATTGCGGACATATTACATGAAGCATTTCAGACACTCGTCTAAAGCATGCCTGGCCGGAGAGCATTAAAACAAGCTCCGAGTTTTAACTAAATTAAGCATTTCCATTTAAATGTACCTCGTCGTCTATGCAGTTAAATACGTCTGGGACATTTTGAAACTACCTCACGTACCAGATAGCTTTACGTTCCTATTATACCTGTATATTTTTTTCATCTTCATTACAATATTTTTTATCTATATTATTTTTACCATCAGTTTATGGGAGTCCACTATTAGACTTACGTCTACTTTACTCGATCTTCGGGATTTCGGGTGACCCCTCAAAGCTACATGATCGTTTCGATATATATATATATATATATATATATATATATATATATATATATATATATATATATATATATATATATATATATATATATATATATGAAGTGAAACTAGGCCGATTTCATTTTTTCGATCCCTTAAACTTCAGCTCGTAATAATACTATCGCAAAATATATAAATTTAATCTCAGTTGAAACACAAGATTGTTCAGAGCGCCATGCATCTCCCGGGAAATACAGGCGACTAGTAAATTTAACTATAAACTGACTAGCAAAGGCGAAACATCGGGCTGGATTTAAAATTCATTACTTAAAAGGCGTTCCTATTACTTCATTCATTTTCCGCGAAAATAATAGAAGCTTCGGAGTTGGGGAGACAATTGCTCCGGTGATAACTTATTTTAACAAAAGCCCTCTTCAGCCAGTTGACTGTGGTAGCACTGCTATAGGTAGGGTATAAATTTGTTAATATTACACACTACAAGATCACACATTATATATATATATAATGTGTGATCTTGTAGATCACACAGTTTAAACCCCCAAAAATATAAAACCTAGAGACAAGTATATATAGAGAGAGAGATCAACGTGGCCACAGGGCTATTCCACTCGTCTCTATACAGATAGAGATGAGTGGAGTGGGGACGAGTGGAGTGTAGCCTGAATCGAGACGACGTGTCGGTCTACGAGTACACTCCCATACCACGCGATAAGATATTTCACATCGAAAATTAATATTTTTTTTATTTCTCTAAAATTTATGCACGGGTACTTTGGAAGTAATGTTACCTTGTTTTTTTTTTATACAAGAGTAGGCAAACGAGCATGCGGCTCACCTTTGGTAAGCGATTACCGCCACCCATAGACATGATGATGATGAACGCAGATGCGTTGCCAGCCTTTAACGAACACATACGCTCCTTTCTTGAATACAACACCCCTCCCCCTATGTCATATTCACGTAGGAACACCGCAGGTGGTAAATTGTTCCACATTTACACAGTTCGTGGCAGAAAACTGCGACTAAATCGCACGGTGGTAGATGGCCAGTCATCCATATGATGGGGTTGGAATCCATTTTTGTGGTGCGTAGTGCCACGGTGGAACCGTACGGCTGGGAGGAGATTAAACAGCAACAACTTAAATAAATCTTTCTGCATAATCCCCCCAACTCTATGTTGATCCACTTCCTGCTTTATGTAAGTCAGATACTTGAACTGAATCCTTTTAAAGACGACACAAGCTATGGCTGTCGAGTGATTAATATTTCACGACCGTAGAAATCTCACCCGGATAAGTTTTAACCCGGATATGCAATAGGATTTAGGGGGAAAACCTGTCAGTTTAATACCAACCTTACTGATTAATAGAGTCAGGCGTTACTTTGTGGAAATCCATGACTATGTGGACAGTCTGAAATTTTTACTTAGCCAAGATCGGCAACAAGCAAACAAAAATAGAACATTAATAATGTGTGTTTCTCACTGGAATACTTTCATAATTGTAATGCACATACATATTATATTTACATGGGAATTAGACAATGATAAGATACTTAAATAATCTGTTGCATGATTTTATTTTTACGGCCCCATTTTCACACCGATATGTACAAAATCTCCCGATTTCTGGGGAAATTGACATTAGCCCACCACGCTTTCCAAAAGCGAATATGAATAACGGGACATCGAGATAAGAGATACCAGACCAAAAATAGAAAAATAATAATGTGTGTTTTTTTACTGGAATATGTGGATTTACGGGGAAATTAAACTATATCTTATCGAAAAAAACAGCCGTCAGTAACAACTCTCCACTTCTCAACCATCAATCAACAATACCAAACGCATTGTACATATGCGACACGTGTTTTGCCTCAACACGAGCCATCATCAGGTATAGTAGACTCTACGGAAGATAACCGGTAAACAACTCAACGGTTGTCTTCCGTAGAGTCTACTTTTCTTGTAGCGTATCTTAGCTAAGTTTAAAACTCTGACTGTCCACATACCAACTTTACTGGCTTAATCATGACTCAAATGGTGCAGTGGTGGATTATTTACTTTTTGTACGTGGGGTCGTAGATTCGATTGAAACGAATTTCCCGTCAAATATTCTAAGAATGTCATCATCTTTATATATCTTGTTCAAATTTTAAATCATTATTAAAATAATTTTATTCATCCAATGTATAATGTTCAGATGTGTCTTTTTAAGGATTTATTAAAACACAGATATCACAGTGCTAATTAGTTTTATTTGGATTTGTACAAGTACGTCACAAAACCTTAATACAATCGCGACACCGCGATACATGAAAAGCCAAAGTCGTGTGGCGACATCTATGTTTTGTATCTACACACTATTGACGAAAACATGCCGCCCACCAAGGACGTATTGCAGTATGCCCTTCAATACCGCCCAGCATGATGGAATGAAAACATTTTTATGAAACCAAAAATAATACATATACAATATGTGCATTTATCAACATTGTTTTAAACAACATATGTGATGAATGAATTGTAATATTACTAAATATTCCCCATTAAAATTTACATAAATAATATTTCGAATACATAGATGATAAATGGAGTCAGGCGTTACTTTGCGGAAATCCATTACTACGTGTACAGTTAGAACTAGCTCAGCTAAGATCCCCGACAATCAAAAAAAAAATGGAAACATAATAATGTGTGTTTTTTCTACTGGAAGAAGTGGATTTGCGGGAAACTTAAACTAAATCTTATCGAAAAAACGGTCGTCAGCAACTCTCCACCTTCCAAACATTATCAACAACAGCAAACACAGACTACCACTTTTCCTTACTACACACGACACGTGTTTCGCCTCAAGACGAGGCATCATCAGGTATAGTAGACTCTACGTAAGACAATCGCTTAACGTACCGAATTTTAGCTAAATAAAGCTTCTAACTGTCCACATATTTTAATTACATAAATCAATAGTTTGAATTCGTTCAAAAATTCTTTTTTATATCCACTCAAGTTCAAATATATTTTTTAAACTACTTCATGTTAATATAGTTTTTTTTTCAAATATTAATTCATTAATTAATTTAATAAATATTAATTTGCAGTTTTAATTAAAAATTAATAAATATTAATGAATTATTAATATTAGACCGACCGATTGGCTCAGTGGCGCGGCCCTCCGCCCGCGGAGTCAATGGTCGCGGGTTCGATTCCCGCATCGGAATAAATATTTATATGGATTTATAAATTTTTATTCCGCGTCTGGTAACCCCCCCAATCCGCATTTCCTTTCCTGCCCCTTCCTTTCTTCTCTATCCTTTCCCTTCCTCTCCGCCAATCCACGGTCTGCCGTGCCAATGGATGCGTGGCTAGGGGCGAGCCTAGTCGAAAGCGTGCCGATCGTCCCGGGGTCGGGCTCCCCTGGGGACTATGGTACCTTACTTCAGCATGCAGGTCTCTGCTGGGGCTGACCTCCATCCTTCCTTGCAGCTCGTGGGATTCACTAAGACGAATTTAATATACCTAATTTGTCGAAAAATGACGGCGACGTGGTTCACCACCCGTCACGTCCTGATTCTCACGAGGGCGAAAAGTGACCAATGACGAGCCGTTTCGCTGCGATGAATGGCAGCGGATGGAGCTCTGTGGTCTCTGCCAACCCCTGCGGGGGATAGGCGTGACTATATAAATAAAAATAAATATTAATTTTAGTTTATATGGGAGAAAAAATTATGACTTATATAAGATATTTAACAGGATATAAATTTAGGAATACATACCGTCAGTGGCAAAGCGTGTTTTACAAGCATATTGTTTTTTTGACGACCGATTGGCACAGTGGCTGGGCCGTCCGCCCGCGGAGGTAATGGTCGCAATTCGATCCCCGCATCGGAATAAATATATATATGTATTACAAATATTTATTCCGCGTCTGGTAACCATGCTAATCCGCATTATACAAGCGTGGTGGGTTAACGTCCGTTCCTCCAGAAATGGAGAGGCCCGTGCTCAGCAGTGGGATATATATGGACTGTTTTAAAAAAATTAGTAATAAACAACGTCAGTTGCAAAGCGTGTTTTCATCATCATCATCATCATAAGTATATAATTATGAGAAATTTACAGAATATTATCAATCTGTTAATGTTTCACTTACGGTTTGAGGTCGTGGATTTGATTTTACATTTTAAAAATTTCTAGTTTTTTTTTTAAATTGAACAAATTAAAAAAAATGTCAGATAACGCGTTGGTGATTTGATCGCTTTACAAGCCATACTTGTATGGCCTTGCTGAGTCTTGCAATTTGTACTTGGTGTGTGCTTTTTTATTTTTTTTATATATTCACGCCTATCCCCCGCAGGGGTTGACAGAGCCCACAGAGCTCTATCCGCTTCGATCCCGGCACACTCTCCCCGCCTCCTCCACACTCATCTATCCTTTCATCCATTCCTCCTTTCACATTCATCGCAGCGAAACGGCTCTCCATTAGTCGCTTCTCGCCCTCGTGAGACTCAGGACGTGACGGTTACGTGGTTCGCCACCCGTCACGTCCTGAGTCTCACGCCGTCATTTTTCAACAAATTAGGTATATTAAAATTCATCTTAGTGAATGAATCCCACGAGCCGCAAGGAAGGATGGAGGTCAGCCCCAGCAGAGCCCCGCATGCTGCTGAGGTAAGGCACCATGGTAGTGTGTTTTTAAATACAGGAAATGACAGTATTTTATTGAGCTATAAATGTGATTTATATAAAATGATTAGGAAGAGCTTCACATCATCATATGTTCTTGTCTTCACACGACACAGGCGCTTGTGGAATTGTTAGGGTTTTCACGCCATGTTTGTTTGAATTCTCCAAGTTCTGAAAACAAAACACACACGTAAGCACACACTCTCCCACGCCAACTCCCGCATAATATCTTGCGGGGAGGGAGTGGCTGAAAATCAGCACTACAGGAGAATCCCTTCCTCTACTAGCAAAAGGACTTATTCCAGTCAAAGGATGTGAGCCACCTGCTCACATCCTTTGACTAGAATAAGATTATATATAAATATATTGGATTGTTGGATTTTATTTATCAATGGTTAAGTATAATGTAAGTATAACGTTCAATTGGCTCAGTGGCGTGGTAGCCCGCCCATAGAATCAATGGTCGCGGGTTCGATCCCCGCATCGGAATAAATATATGTATGGTCTACAGACATTTATTCCGAGTCTGGTAACCCCGCCAATCCGCATTGGATAAGCGTGGTGGGTTAACGTCCGTTCCTCCAGAAATGGAGAGGCCCGTGCTCAGCAATGGGACATATATGGGCTGTGAAAAAAAAAATTGAGTTTATTATCAGGCTATTTTTTATTGTATTCAGGCAATTAATATATTTTTATTTAAAATTATAAGAGTATATCAATAATACAAATGAATGTTTTGCAACAACGAGAAGGGATAATTTAGCCACAGCTGGGTTAGAACTTTCCCAAATATTGAGGTGTTCCCATCATTTAGATGGCTGGCCATCCACCACCCTATGATTTGGTCGCTATGAAAAAAAATGTAGTCTTTCCACCTTCGGTGTTCCCACGTAAATACTACATACATATTTAACGTATTCAAGAGATGACCGTATGTATATATGTCTTTACAAAAGGCCGGAAACGCATCTGAGACGCCACCGGCGTTGCGGATGTCTACCGGATGATCCGCATGTTTGTTTGCTTGCTCTGTTATAAAAAAGGGGATTTACCTTATTGTGTTGATGGAACGGATAGGTGACCTCGGAAAAAGCTGTACATTATCAGCAATAGCCCAGTTTTGGAGTTTCTATTGATTCTAATATTGATAACTATTGATTCGGCTTCATCGAGACCATTTCAAATTTTTTCAAGGTTGCAGCGGATGATGGGCCGTCTAGATGATCTCTCATGATTTTTAGAGCCACGTCTACCTTTGTAACACGCTTAGTTGAAGTTTAGAGTTTTAACACGCGTATGTTTATGTGTGTGTCCGAGTCAATTTCGTCACTGTGGTCCGCGATCTGACCACGTCGGTTCTTGCTGAAAACCAGCGCCAGGTGCGCCAATAGAATGCCTGGCATATACTGGGCAAGAACCATTTTATGACACTCGTTAGATTAAAATTATTTTCTTTTTGCTTTGTTTATTTGTACATTATTTACAAAAATGGTGTCATGAATAAAGTTTTTCTATTTCTATTTTTAAATTTGCGCATTCGGTGCCACAAAGGTAAAGACCGGGAGTCTTCCTCCTTCCCACTCGATTCCTTTCTCTCTTGTCACTCGATGTCACAGTTTGTTGACCCCCCTTCCCCTTTACGTTTAACGTAATTTATGGATAGCCCCTTTCTATTTATTTAGGGATGATAGTTGTTGCATCAAATTGTGTACTGACATTGTTTGTGAAGGCCAACCTTCTCCAAAGCACGCTACCTGGTCTATATATTTTTTTATGGGATAGGAAGGCAAACGAGCAGGCGTGTCACCTGATGAAGCGTTGCCGACCTTTAAGGAAAGTGTCACTATAGGAGGGGCAGAGGGAGGGGTAAGGTGTTGGGCCTCCGGAACTCGGCCGCTCACCGTACGGAGCGCGTTAGGTAAGCTACCACTAAGACGCCGGTTTTCTGCGGGAGTGTGGTACTTCCCCGGGCGAGCCAGCCCATTCAAATACAGACAACTATTTTTGACATATTATTCGTCTGCAGCGTGGCTCTACGACTATTATTATATATGTATTTGTATGGATAAAATATAATTATGTATGTATATAAAAACCTGATTGGATTCTAGTTTATCCGTGTCGTAGGATGATTTTCCAGTTCTCTGTATCCTCTTCTGTGCTGATGTCATTCGCTGATGAAGTATCTGAAAAAGACAAATAAATTATGATCAAGCCAAGCTGGAATCATTATCTTTAGCCTGTGACAAATAATTGTTGGTCATATCACATTCTCAAAGGCTCTTCACCTATCTCAATATTTGGATGTTGTGTACACCTTCTCAAATGCCATCGTGCGGGATTTTTGGATAGTTTAAAACGTCGCTTGGTTAGTACCAAATGCAGTTGGTATCAACTGCTCCAGCAGTTATCAATGGCGGCTACAAGCTGTTGATTATGACTGCTAGAGCGATACTTGTTTGTTGATCACTGGCTAACTGCTTGAGGAGTCCGTATACAGCTGGCCTAAATTAGAATGGGAGGAATATAACATTTCACCAGTCTTTTCCCGCCGACTTACATCGGTGACGATGTGTTTTTATTTCATTGCTATAATCTTATATTATTATCAGTTATATTGTTTAATTATGGTGGCGAATTATGCGATATAGTTCGATTAAGGCGTACAAGTGAAGTGATATGAAATAAATGCGTGTATCGTGACTATTTAAGTTGACTGAAAAAGTCCATAGAAGTTTTTGGTAGAAAAGCCACCATTTTATCAAGACAACGTGACAAGCTAACTAGTATATTTTTTATTTTTTAGCTATCCCCCGCAGGGGTTGGCAGAGACCACAGAGCTTCCTCCGCTATCATTAATCGCAGCGAAACGGCTCTCCGTTAGTCAAAAAAAAAAAAAAAAATATATATATATATATATATATATATATATATATATATATATATATATATATATATATATATATATATATATATATATATATATATATATATATATATATATATATATATATATTTCCGAAATAACTAACTAACTAACGTAGGTTTTAATATGTTAATGTAATTTTGCTCTTAAAATTAAAATTAAAAATTGTAAAATCGCACATTAATTTAATATAAAATAAAATGTAAAATTAAATTATCTCATTACTGTTTTAAAATTATTATAGACATATATTATTATTCTCAAATTTGTAATGGTTTATTAATGTATTATATTTTAATGTTTTTTAAATGTAAAATATATTTTTATAAAATTTTGTAATTTTACGAACCCTAGATTATAAGAAAGATTGTTACTAACGATATATGGGCTAGTCCTGAAATAAAGTTTTATTATTATTATTATTATATATATATATATATATATATATATATATATATATATATATATATATATATATATATATATATATATATATATATTTTTATAGAAATATAATAGTATAGAAAGGATAAAGAAGAAAAGAAAGCGCAGGGAAGGAAATGCGGATTGGAGGGATTTAACCAGACTCGGAATAAATATATATAAATCCATATATATATTTATTCCGATGCGGGGATCCAATCGGTCGTCCGTACATTCTCATTCCGTAACTAGTATATTCCAAGATATTTGATATTGTCATATTTTACTTGACAGTGGCATAACAGTTAGAACGCATTGCCATGCAAAAGAATACAAACATTTCACCATCTTCCACCTTAGTATTAGATTGATGAATCGCCTTGAAACACAATCGCTTTACAATCAGGACAAAATAAAATTTTTGTTACCTTTTACTTACCGATTGTCTTCTATGTTCAGCAACTGCTAATTTTTCTTCTATATCAGGCAATCTTATTTCTGCGGCAGGCGGTTGTAGAAGACGTTGGACATGAGGCGGTGGTGTTGCGGACGCTCCACGGTTACCTTCGAACTCTTCAAGAGGTATCTCGAAGGCGATTGCTGGAGTAGATACATTAAGAGCTTAGTAAGTAGTGCGGAAATTCATTTTATTTAATAATACTACGCTCCCCTCTACTTGGCTCTATCTAGGGTCACTTGCACGTAGCTGTGAGCATAAGGTAGAGATCGAGCTGTCGACAATGTTTCACATCTATCAAGCATTCTGTGACGCTACACTTTTTTGAAATTTCCGATGTCGTATCCGTTCGGATATACCGCCTAAGGCAGCTGGTTCCATAGAAGAGTGTGTGGAATAACGTTCCATTGTTAAGAATGATCAAAACGGCCTACAGGCGAAGTTGCTGGAGTAAATGGTAGGTGTACACTATACAATCTACAGGCGTTTGTTCCGCTAATTTCCGCGAATAAGCTTTCTGATTTGTCCGGAACCCGTTAAGAAATACATACATACATATCGTCACGCCTGTTCCCCGTAAGGATAGGCAGATACCAGAGATTTCCATCTGCTATGATCTAGGCATACTTTCTTTGCTTCATCCACACTCATCATTCCCTTTATTTTTATGGGATAAGAAGACAAACGAGTAGGCGTGTCACCTGATGGAAAGCAATCAACGCCGGCCATAAACATTCGCAGTAGTGCCATAAGCAGTGCAGAAGCGTTGCCGGCCTCTGTGGAAAGTGTCATTATGGGAGAGGGAGGGGATAGAGGGAGGGGAGGAGAGTTGAGCTGTCGGAACTCAACTGCTCAGTGGACGAAGCGCGGTAGCTTAGCTACCACTAAGACGCCGGTTTTCTGCGGGAGTGTGGTACTTCCCCGGGCGAGCCGGCCTATTCATGCTACAGACAAATAATATTCCATTCTTGACAAAGTATTCGTCTGCAGCGTGGCCCTACCACTTTAGTTTATTCCGAGTCGTGATTGTCCGCTAATTTTCAGCGGATAAGCTTGATGGGTGAATATCCATTCCTCCTGATTTGTCGAGATCCCGTTAAGAAATACATACATACATATCGCCACGCCTGTTTCCCGTAGGGGTAGGCAGAGACCACAGATCTCTATCTGCTACGATCTCGGTACTCTTTCTTTACTTCATCCAGACTCAACACTCTTCATACAAGCTCGTCAGTTAAGGATACCTTTGACCTGGCCTTTCTATATAATAAAATAAATACATATTTTACACATCATGTCTACTCACGAGGTTTTGGTTTCACAGGAGTATCTGGTAACAACACCGTTGGAAGTCCATCATTGTCATGATGGCCATTCACCAGTGACTTGCCGTTGCTTGCTTTGCGGATATTGTCTGCTTCATCTGGACTGGGTATCACTTGACCTGAAGATCCACAACCCATATTCTTTTTCTTCTACTTATCTGTACTTAATAACTGTTTTTCTTCACACATTTATATAATTTTTATTTTTAATTCGACATATAGTCTCTCTCGATATTTATCTTGATATAAATATTTATGTATTTTATGTATGTATGTATCTTCTTTATTATTTTGTTGTTCACTGTCAAACTATATATATACACACACACACACATATATATATATATATATATATATATATATATATATATATATATATATATATATATATATATATATATATATATATATATATATATATATATATGTATATATATATATATATATATATATATATATATATATATATATATATATATATATATATATATATTTTTTTTTTTTTTTTTTTCCTTTATTCACGCCTATCATCCGCAGGGGTTGGCAGAGACCACAGAGCTCCAACCGCTGCCATTCATCGCAGCGAAACGGCTTGTCATTGCTCGCTTTTCGCCCTCGTGAGAATCAGGACGTGACGGGTGGCGAACCACGTCGCCGTCATTTTTCAACAAATTAGGTGTATCAAATTCGTCTTAATGAATCCCACGAGCCGCAAGGGAGGATGGAGGTCAGCCCCAGCAGAGCCCTGCATGCTGAGGTAAGGCACTATAGTCCTCGAGGGAGCCCGATCCCGGGACGATCGGCACGCTTGCGACTAGGCTCGCCCCTAGCCACGCATCCATTGGCACGGCAGACCGTGGATTGGCGGAGAGGAAGGGGAAGGATAGGGAAGAAAGGAAGGGGCAGGAAAGGAAATGCGGATTGAGGGGGTTACCAGACTCGGAATATACATTTATAAATCCATATAAACATTTATTCCGATGCGGGAATCGAACCCGCCACCATTGACTCCGCGGGCGGAGGGCCCCGCCACTAAGCCAATCGGTCGTTATATATATATATATATATATATATATATATATATATATTCTATAACTAATAATATATATCTATAACTTCTAGCTTTTTATTATTTTGTTCGTAGGATCCCACGTCTAGCATATGTTAGCTTCTATACTCATTTTTATATATTTATATTATATATATACATATATATATATATATATATATATATATATATATATATATATATATATATATATATATATATATATATATATATATATATATATATATATATATATATATATATATATATATATATATATATATATATATATATATATATATATATATATATAAATATATAAAAATGAGTATAGAAGCTTTTCAATACTTGTGTAATTTTAGTGCTAACATATGCTAGACGTGGGATCCTACGAACAAAATAATAAAAAGCTAGAAGTTTGACAAAGTTCAATGGAAAGAAGCACCCTGAACATAAAGAGATTGGATTGGATAAGGAATTCAGTCATAAGAAACAAGACCAAACTTATAAATATTACTGATACTATAAGGAAATATAAATTGCGTTGGACAGGACAAACTCTTCGAGGAGAAAGGTAATGGAGTAGGACAATCACCGATTTGTACCCGAGGAATCTTCAATTACATTTGTCAATTTGTATTCTTTGATGGCAATTAGTTATAACTATTACGCCTCTGTCACGTAAGATACAATAATATTCAATCTCTCCGTGTGATGTTTAATTGAATAAATTCCACATTTATAATATACATATACATATATATAAATATTATGTAGTATGATTTGTAGTCTATACTGTATAATGCCTGTTATTCGTGTCCCATCCGTCCGACCGATGTAACATTGTACAAGCGTCTATTATTTTCAGTGTTCCTATTTAAATTTTACTTTGAAACAATAAAAAGTTTTAAAATTTTCGGATAACGCTTAATCTTTAGAGATTTTTGTGTTATATGTATTTTTTTAATATTTTTACAATTTTTAAAATCATTAAATTAAGAAAATAATATGTTCGTCATTACAAAGTTATGTCGATCAGAAAAATGTACATCTGTCAAAAAGATCAAGCTAACTTGTAATGTAATAAATTTTTTTTATATTATTTCTTTATACGACGACCGATTGGCTCAGTGGCGGGGAGTCAATGGTCTCCGCCCGCGGAGTCAATGGTCGCGGGTTCGATTCCCGCATCAGAATAAATATTTATATGGATTTATAAATGTTTATTCCGAGTCTGGTAACCCCCCCAATCTGCATTTCCTTTCCTGTCCCTTCCTTTCTTCTCTATCCTTTCCCTT
>JASFAT010004441.1:0-22809 GCA_031353405.1 Baronia brevicornis | reverse complement strand
GTTAATCTGTTAAATATGGGAAAAAAAACATCAAGATGTTTTTTTTTCCATGACTTGATGACTAATGCCTAGATTAGAGTGTTTCATATTTCACATTTAATTTTTTCCGATGTTATAATCATTTTCTCAATAAAGTATTATTAATATACGCTGAATATTTTAGCAAAGGATACTAAAGAAAAGGAGTAGTACACTCCATTTCTTTAGCAAATAAAATATTGAAAATTGATAAGTTTTATTTTTTTACTACAATACATATGTATTTCTTTTTATTTTCACCTCTAAATAGACAAACAAGAAACATGAAGAACGTTATTGTTTATTAAAAATAATATTCGATAACACCAATCTCAAATTTTTCCATCTGTTCGAAAAAACCGTATATCTGGAATTTTATTTGTTAAATAAGAATAAAAAACATTACTTTAAAGTAATCCATTCAATTAGTCTTGGTTTGTTCTTACGTCGTCGGTCACTTAAGACGCAATAAGCACAAATATTTTCCCCAACTGATGCAGAGGAAGGTCCATACAGTCGCCGAAGGTCACTTGAAATTCGTTTCAACATCAAAATTGTATTAATTACAATAACGCGTAAAAATTAAATCAAGAAATAAAGAAAATCTTTTTTGCAAGTCCATGACACAGAACAAAATAAACAAGAAGTATAAAACATAAGTTTACTTATATACATAATGGAATATTATATATGGCATTAATAAACAATACGACGACCAATTAGCTCAATAGCGGGGCCCTCCGCCCGCAGAGTCAATGGTCACGGGTTCGATCCCCGCAACGGAATAAATATATGTATGGATTACAAATATTTATTCTGAGTCTGGTAACCCCGCCAATCCGCATTGGACAAGCATGGCGGGTTAACGCCTGTTCCTCCAGAAATGGAGAGGCCTCAGCAGTGGGACATATATGGGCTGTTAAAAAAAACAATAAAGAAAATATGACACAGCTTAAAATTAATAAGAAGGAATATAAATAAATCAAGTTGCTGCAACCTATATATTGCCTATACTATAGTATGAATCACAAAAAGGTTCCATATTTCAAAATCTCAATAGCCGCAACGCTTCTACAATGTCTAAGATATTGGACGTGCAGTGTTTATTGCTTTCCATTAGGTGACACGCTTACTCGTTTGCCTTCCTTTCACAAAAAAGTGCTAAGTGTTGACTTAATATAAAACTGTGACAAGACCTCTCGTCTCCTGTTCGATATCTCTAGTATCCTGTTGATGTCGAACTAGTACTAAACAGATTAAGATTGAGAACTTACATAATAAGCAATGCCTACCCTATTTTTTTGAGTAATAACAAAAACTTTGGACAATACTTATTATAATTTACCCTTTATCTGATAATGTTGACCTCAAATCCTATTTTTTGCTCTTTTCTGTCACTGATGCTCTCAAGCATCATTCAATTGAAACATCCACAGTCAGATGTTTTAGAGCTTCTAAAATTTAACGCCAGATAGAAGGGTAATATCTGGCCGTATCAGCTATTTTAAAAGCCAAGCACCACATATGAATTATTGTGTTTTGTGTGCCTAAGTAAGACAAAAATAACAACAACAACTTAGTTAAAATTGGTGTGAGATGAGCTTGTTTCTTGTCTATATGGTAAAATAAATATAGCAGCAGGACCTGCTTTGTTTGTAAGTTACGTAATTTTAAACATTGGTGAAATATTATTAAAGGGAAATATTAGATATGGTTCCAAGTGTTTTTTGTAGTACAAGAAAACGACCAGGGACAATACATCCGCCAGTGAATTCTTGCTTATCTGATGTTGATAAATCGGATGAAGAACGAGAGATATTTACTGACAACACTGATAAGGCCTGATGAAAACAAAGAGTCTAATGGCACCAGAGAAGAGAAAGGTTGAAAATACTTTCACTAGATTAAGTTACATCACCCAAGCATCAAGAAGAAAAAGCTAACTGTTCCTTTTCAAGATGATGATGCTCTTTGGCCCCATGATGACCATTGGCCCCACCATGACCAAAGAACATTGCATTTAATGCACCTTCAACAATAAGGTGCAAACTGTTTTAAAGCATTTCATACAAAACAATAAACTTGAATATTATGTTCCTGTATCGGCAATGTTGCTTACGAACAACATGTCCTAATTTACATAAAAAATATGCTAATAAAGATTTTTTCAGCTAATCACACTCTAAGAAAAGGCTATATGCATTTTCACTTAATTTGGATAACTCTCAAATTTGTTCATTTGACATTTCAATGCTTACCTGATAGAGGGTTAATTATATGTATATTGTAAATTAGACACTATAATATGTAACAGTCGATTTATTTCACGTCGTTTACTTCAACGACCTGCAGATACGACAGAGATAATGTAAGAATACACATGGAATAAATTGAAAATTATTTTTTTATATATAAATTCACGCCTATCCCCTGCAGGAGACAACGAGCTTCATCCGCTACAAATCATCGCAGCGAAACGGCTAATCCGTTGGTCGCTTCTCGCCCTCGTGAAAATCAGGACGTGAAGGGTGGCGAAACGCGTCGTCGTCATTTGCAACAAATTAGGTATATTAAATTCGCTTTAGTGAACCCCACGAGCCGCAAGAGAAGGTGGAGGTTAGCCCCAGCAGAGCCCTACATGCTGAGGTAAGGCACTATAGTACCCGGGGGAGCCCAATCCCGGGACGCTCGGTACGCTTGCGACTAAGCTCGCTCTTAGCCACGCATCCAATCGCACGGCAGACCGTGGATTGACGGAGAGGAAGGGAAAGCATAGAGAAGAAAGGAAAAGGCAATAAAAGAAATGAGGATTGGTGGGGTTACCAGACTCGGAATAAATATTTATAAATGCATACATAAATTTATTCCGATGCGGGGATCGAACCCGCGTCCATTAACTCCTCGGGCAGAGGGCCCCGCCACTGAGCCAATCGATCGTCTCTAGAAAAGAATCTAGAAAAAAAATCGAATTCCATGGTGACTGGCAAATCTAGTGAGAGCTTCGCTATTGTGCTCTCAAATGGCTAACATTAGCTATTTTTGCATTATATGTATTTCCACATACACATACAAGTTAGCACTCGCCCTACATAATTATAATTAAAGGCCGCAGGTGACCCTAATCTCGTCTAGTTTGACGTCGAGCTCTTGTAGCCCTTGTATATACTTTATTATGAAATTGTATAAACTTGTACATAAATCTATTGGGTATTTTATGAATCGTGCTCGATGTTCCTTCATCATGTCAACGCAACAGGGTGCAGAGGCCCCATGTTCGCTCAGTTGGAAAAAGTCAGTCCCATCCCGGATGCGTATATCAAAAAGCTACTGCAATACCGCTCGCACGAAGAATTGACTCAGTACTTCTAGACGGTAAACAAGCGCAAACACGCAGAAAAGCAGCTATCGTAGGTCTCAGACGTTGACGAACTAGGGTAAGATTTTTACATTATTATACTTTTAATTATTGCTAAATTATTATCTTTTTAAATTATTATATACTACTATTAAACTATTATATACTAATATATTGGAAAACTTTATCCAACATTTAAGTGAATTTTTGCAGTAGGACTTCTTAATACGAGTCCTATAGCTTGTGCCCAAAAAAGATGTACCAAAAACAATAAATAAATATAAGAGCCATTACGAAACGTATATCTACTTATCTCGGACGGTAGCTGGTTAAAACTAGCATCAACTACAATTACTAGACCTACTGCAATGAGTACAAGTCAGACTGCATGTGTATATGTATATGTAGTGTATAATACAGTGTCCTAGTATCAGTGTAAAAAATTCACCCACTTCTCTTCAAAATCAAAATAAACCTACCAGGAGATATCATTTTCGTTAATTGGAATTAAATAAATTGTAGGCGAGATGACATTCACTGGCTCGTCTAGTTACAAATAAATAATTAATGAATATGAGGTTAACGATAATTCAACTCACTGGTATACCTTGGAACTTAAATGTCATCTAACAATCGTGGAAAGATTATGTTGGACTTTAACCAACAAAATCCATGTTGTATGTTCCACTCTAAGACATTTTTCGAAATTACAGGAAACGCATACTATCGCAATTGCAACGGCGCTGTTCCTTATTAGAGCCCGATCATGACTTTAGAGTGGAACTGGAGTTCTCCTCTCAAATATTTCACCTGGACTATCATATCTTTCAACTTAATCTTGATATCATAATTTGACACTAATCAATCAAACTATACAACCACATCAATACACTGCTAGCCTTTGGCATCCCATGCATATAAACACATCGCGTGTTTATAAAATAAATACAGTTATATGAAGTCGCAATCACAACATTTTACATACATACATATATCACGCCTGTCTCCCTGTAGGGTTAGGCAGAGACCACAGATCTCCATCCCATACGATCCCGACACACCTTTCTTGCTTCTTTTACACTCAACCATCTTTTCATCCATCCCTTCTCTCACATTCATCATAGCGAAACGGCTCTCCGTTCATCGCTTCTCGCCCTTGTGGGAATCAGGACGTGACGGATGGCGAACCACGTCATCGTCATTTTTTAACGAATTAAGTATATTAAGATTCGACAAAGTGAATTCAACGAGCCGTAAGAGAAGGTGGAGGTTAACCCCAGCAGAGCCCACATGTTGAGGTAAGGCACTATAGTACCCGGGGGAGCCCGATCCTGGGACGGTCGGCACGCTTTCGACTAAGCTTGACCTTAGCCATGCATCCTTTGGCACGCATACCGTGGATTGGCGGAGTGATACGGTAGTAACTCGGGAGGCCGGGGTGGCGTACCCGTGTACTAACCAAAAATACCGGACAAGCGGCTACGCAAAGATACTTCCTGACCACAACATTTTGAAGATTAATTATATTTTACATTGAGGTATTCATTATATTCATTTATGTATATGTAATGGCTAGATATGCATATGTGTGCGGTGTATATAAATAAAGATCAATAGGATATATATGCCATTCAAATATTTACTTTAGTTGGATTAACATTATTTGCAATTAAGTATACTTTACACGTGATATACACAAGATGCTTTTACGGAATTATTGCTTAAAACTGTCTCGAAATATGTCAAATTGGTAAGTTTCTTGAAGAAATTAAGATGTATATGTATATAATATACAATATATACTACTGATCGTCCAGTGGTATGACATTCAATTCATTAAATTATTATTATTAATGGAGTCAGGCGTTACTTTATTTTAAATTATTATTTTTTTTTATTTTATCTTTCCGCACTCCTTTTTCATATGAACTTTAACTTTGCTCATGAGCGCAATGTTCTTAAAAAGGGGTGCAGGATTTTTCCTGTATTAAATACATGACATTAGTTACAAACGGTGATATATATCATAAAACATAACAAAAGAATGTAATAATATTTACATATTTTGTAGTATAACCGCTTAGAACAGGCCATCAAATTTAGATTAAGATTAACGTTTAATAATGTTTTACTTCTTTTAAATCGTAACCTATGATAATATATTATATTTACGAAAAACATTATTATGACCAAAAATTATTGTTTATAAGAGGAAAATACGTAAATATGCTAAACCGTGAAGAGCATATATTAGGTCGGGGCAAAAGTATTTTCGTATTGTTCATACAAAGGAAAATATTTTTTAGGTATATTTTTTTATTTATTTATAATATGTATGTGCCGTTTTGATCGATGACTTGTTGCCATCTTGTGGGTAGTGCCATGATCCCATTCCTATAGAAATTTTGAGATTTGTGATTAAGGAAATCTGACAGGTAGTGTTCACAGTGTTCTTTTGAGGTTAGCTTTATGCTTCCTAAAGAGTTCTGCAATGACCGAAACAGGTGGAAATCTGATGGAGCAAGGTCAGGGCTATACGGAGGATGCATCAACACATCCCAGCCAAGCTCTCTCAATTTTTGCTGCGTGGCTATAGATGAGTGCGGTCTGGCGTTGTCATAGTTTCTCTCAGTGAGATCATGTGGTACCCAAATGTCAAGTTTTTTCTTGTACCCAGACTTTCGTAAGTGACGTAATACTTTTTTATGATCAACATCCAGTTCTTCAGCAATATCGTAGCTACTAATATGTCGATCTTGCTCCACTTTCTCAAAGATGGCACTGATTTTGTCTGTGACAGGGCGTCCAGGGCGAACCTCATCTTTCACACTAAAATTTTCAGGCTTGAAACGCTTGAACCACATTTGTGCTACTCTTATTGATACCGCATTAAGTCCGTAAACCGCATAAATTTTATTTGCGGCGTTCGTCGCATTTTTACCTTTTTTGTAATAAAACTTTAAAATGTACCGAATTTCTTCGTCACATACGTTCATTTTGCTTGCTTGAAAAACAATTGAATAACGGCGAGACCTAGTTTTTTTTTTATTTATTGCATCTTCAGAATGTCACATTTAATGGTATTAAAAACCAACCAGTTTAACCATTAAACATACTTTCTTTTATCTTTTTGCACTTTGTGTATTAAATATATGTCACAAGTTGAGTATATATCATAAAACATAACAAAATAATATAAAAATATTTACATAATTTTCAGTATAGCCACTAAAAACCGGCCATCAAATTTATCGACGAAATTTGTATCACAATTTCAAGATTTCTATCCCAAACTAATAGACAAAGGATTATCTCAAATCAAATATTTGCCTACCGCAGACTTTACAGCACGATTAAAACAGGTAATGTCTAAAATAGTCTTAAGTCTACTTCGTAAAAATAGAAAAATTAAAAAAAACTCAGGATTGGTTTTCGAAATTATTTGAGAAACCCCAGAAGTTATAAGTAATATTTAATAGCCATTAGTAACTGCGCAAGTACCTACAGAGACGGCACTCGCTCGTTTGGAATCCTCGTTTATCCGAAGAAAATATTTATTTGATTAAAGGTGAGATCGGATACTGATGCGGATGTATCTTCAAGATACAACCGATATATGTATTTACATAGATAAATTGCAGCTAGAAATACGAAATCTCCGAAGTATATTGTGTGTATTAAATAAATATCAGTTTCAACCAGGATCTCAGCCCAGAAGCATTAACTTAGAAGTAAAGTCATATTATATAATCACTAAGTAAGTGGTTAAATGAATCTTGGGAAGAGAACAAGAAATAAAAACCCGTATTGAAATCGTTCGTAGCTCCTTCAACAAGATGAAACGTGTTCTTTGTAACTGTGTGTGCAGTCTCAAACTTTCCTTGCGCATTAGAATGCTCCACCGTTACATCTGGCCCGTTCTTCTATACGAGTGTGAGGCTTGGACGCTTAAAAAAGACCGCAGAAAACGTTTAGAAGCGTTCGAAATGTGGGCATATAGACGGATGATCGCTATTAGCTGGGCTCAAAGGGTGGGACGACGTTCTCCGAAGTCAAGCAAAAACGTAAACTTTTGCAGATCGTCAAAGGTCAAAAAGTTACATACCTAGGTCATATCATGAGACATGATAGGTACAAGTTGCTGCAACTGATCATGATGGGAAAAATCGCGGGCAAAAGACAAATTGGTCGAAAAAGAAAGTCTTGGCTACATAATATCAGAGAGTGGACCGGGATAGCGAGTGCTCCAGAACTGCTGCACCTCGCGAAGGAGGAGGAAAGTTGTGCTGAATTGGCTGCCAACCTTTGCTAGTCGGAGAGGCACTCTTAGAAGAAAAAGATATAATCACTTAGATAAGCGGGCATCATGTATTACAAAGGATAATAACAAAAAAAATATAACGTTTTGTTTGCAAGAAGCTAGAAAAAGCTATTTTTTCTACTAGCTAGCTAGCTAGCTCATATAGTACATATATCCATTCCTGGGCACGGGTTTCTCCATTTTTGGAGGCATGCTTTAAATCCGCTATACTTTTTCAAGGTGAATTGGTTAGACATCGAGATTCGAAATAAATACCTTAAGTCCATACATATATTTATTCCCATAGTCAGATGGCGGGAGTTTTGCCACTTTTAAGTTATCATTTTTTTGTGCACACAATTAAGTTAACGAAAAGGCTAGTATAAAAGTTACGCGTAGTATTTGAATTTACTATGAATTTATTTGCAGGTTTCAACTTACTATACAATGGAAAAAGTACCATTGCAAGGCGAACTTGTAGTTTATGCGTACGAACTATTAGAAAAACCTGAAAATATAAATGATAAAATGCAACATCAGCTTTTTACTGTGGCCGCTTTAATAGAAACAGTAAGTTAAACTAAGAGGTGTAAGGCGTACTATCCTCCTGACATTCTTGATCTTGATTCGCTTTACTGCATTTGCCGCTTGTTATACGCTTGCGTATTGAAAACGAAGGTTTTTTTAATGGAAGAGCGCAATCAATTAAGCGGGTCGCCTGATAAATAATCGTCGCTGAGTGTATGTCAATAAATGGATCAGATGAAGGATTTAATGGGAAGGCAACAAAGACCGGGAAATTTTTCCTCCCGAGTTTTGTCTCATGTGTCGAAGACAGGCTCGGATACATGTAACCTCGCTTTTGCTTGTTTTTTCTTTTTAATTACTACATATTATTTCCTAGAGCTTCCATGTAGTACCTATTCTTTAATCTATTCGTCTTTATTATGAATCATAATTTAGCATTTTATCATTACTTGTGAGTCGAAATTCTACCGTAATTCTAATTATTAATATATGATACATGTGGACAGTCAGAATTTCTTTTTTTTTAAGCTAAGCATTTAACATGACTTAACGGTTGTCTACTATACCCTGATGATGCCTTGTGTTGAGGTGAAACACGTGTCCTGTACATTGTGGAAGAGTGGTGGTGTGTGTTTGATGTTGGTTTTGTTGACAGTGGTTGGGAAGTGGAGAGTTGCTGACGGCCGTTTTTCGGTAAGATTTAGTTTAAGTTCCCCGTAAATCCAATTCTTCCAGTGAAAAACGCACATTATTATTTTTCTATTTTTGTTTGGTGGTCGCGGATCTTAGCTAAGTAAAAATTCTGACTGTCCACATAGTAATGGATTTCCGTAAGGTTTCGCCTGACTACGTTAATCATATAAATATATTTTTTTATTTTTACTATACTACCCCATATAAACTTTATCAAACGTCATATTTCACATTCCTTCGTGCGTGTATTGTTTTTTAAAATATGTACAGTTTTTTCATCACGTCTTAATATATAGATGTACTAGATGGCCCGGTGAACTTTGTTTTACCTACAATTTGTCTTCTCCTGGTATAAATATGTATTTAGTTGCAATACTTTTCAAAATGGCACACAAAAAATGACAGTTTTGTATAACAACACGTCTGTTAGACGAGAATGCCGTCACAAACGTCATCTATTGAGAATATTTGGAAGTAAAAGGAAGAAAAAGAATTTTTCACTGTTCAAGCTGTTCTTTTATGTTTTCCTTATATTGTTTATACGTAAATTTACCCTGTGTTAGAGCGAACAAAATAAAAAAAAATATATTCGAATCGGCCGAACCGAACAAGTTTTAGCGAAACTAACAAAATAGCTCTCCATTTTTATATATACAGATAAGTTCCTTAAAGACAATTTTTGCACTGTGCGACTGTATGACCATATTATTAATGGAGTCAGGCGTTACTTTGCGGAAATCCATCACTATATGGACAGTCAAAAGTTTTACTTAGCTAAGATCTTGTGAATGACTTGGCTTGTCGCGGATCTTAGCTAAGTAAAACTTTTGACTCTCCATATATGTATGACCATAGACTAATATGTGTTTAAAATGTTTGAGAATATTTGAAATATATAATATACTTTTATGTAAAGTTACCATGGTGCGCGTTTTTGAGTCATTGCTTTTTTTTACTGTGTCATTCCCATTAATGCATTGAATTAAATGTTTTATTAAATTTTATTTATTGTATTTATAACACATATTATAAATAAACTTTATTTTTCTGCACTTCTCCATTAGAAGTTGAACTATGTCGAATCTCACGCTCTTCTTGTTCGCGCGATTTGCTATAAACGGGAATACAAAGATTATTCTTCACTTATTAATATACATACGTAAATATACAGATGCAGGCGTACTTCTACATCATAGATGATATATTTGACAATGGTAAGACGCGTTGCGGGAAGCCCTGCTGGCATATGTTGCCAGACATTCAGTCGTTTGCTATGTACGACGCTAATATTCTAAGAGGATTCACAAAATATGTAATAAAACAAAATATTGACAAAAAGTTCTGTAGTAATGTGCTCAACATATTCGACGAGGTAAGAAAACAAAACACAACATAGTTTGTGTTTATTCATTTGTATATAAAATATATTATTATTTTTATAGCCTCTTTATTTCCATAATGAATAATATATTAAACAAGTATATCATATGATTAATTATTACATAATATGTGCATGCATTAAAAAATAAAATATTACTATTAATAATCATTAAATTTAAATTCCAATCATAATAAATAATTTCAATGTATATAAATAAATTAAAAAGAATCAAAATTATAAGAATCAAAATCATAAATCATTATGGACCCCTCTACGGGTAAAGGCCTCGTCAGAGTGGAATAACTAACTATATATAAAATATATATAGTTAGTTATTCCACTCTTACGGTCATACATTCCATAATAACAAGTCAATAGAAGAAGATAAATAGAAGTAGTGAATAAAGAAGTAAAGGTGGGCTGTGAGCACTGACCAAGATATATCCAGTTGATGTGAGCTTCCTGCTGGCGTTCCTCAAGGCGGTATCTTGTCTCCTTTATTATTTTCCTTATTTATCAATCTAATCATTTCAAATCTCAAATGATCTTAACATCTTTATGCCGGTGACTTACAGCTTTATGCACAAGTGGACCCATCTAATGTTCAGATCTCCAGCACATATCTGTATGGTCTGCTACGTATGGAATCAGTGTTAATGCGGCCAAATGTCAAGCAATTGTACTGGGAAGTTCTAGATATCTTTCTTAAATTAATACAGATGCACTGCCTCCGATCTCAATCAGCAATAATAATATCACGTTCCGTTCACATGTAAAAAATCTCGACTTATATATTGGTCGTTCTCTTACGTAGAAAAAGTAGGTAGAGGAGATTTGTTGCAAATCGACTGCAACGTTGCGATCACTGTATCGTTTCTAAAATTTTCTCCCTTCTGCCACTTTTTTTTTTAATTCAGGTTTCAATTCTTCCCTTTATTGATTATGGTGATGTGTTTTACTCTGATTTATCTCAAGATCATCTTAATACAATCATCGTCTTCTAAATAATTGCATCAAATACATCTATGGTCTACGCAAATATGACCATGACCATCTCACTTTCGATCTCAGCTTGACTGCATCCCTATTCGCCAACGCAGAGATGCTAAAATACTCTGCACATTTTCCACAATTTTAAACGATCCTTGTGCTCCAGAGTATCTGAAATCAAAGTTTCAATACTTGAGGGTTTCTAATAACATCTATCTCCGTGTGCACCACCTTCAACACAATCTTCTCTATTTCGCCCGTAGGTTTACTGGCAGAGAATGCCATTAAGTTCGTCTGAAGTACAAATTGTGCAAAAAAGTTTAAATAAAAAAAAAATAAAAAAACTTCGTTCCAGGGAAAACCACTCTGTGGAACTAAAAAAACAAGCCTTACATACTTCAAAGGCTGATAACTCATCTTCAATGCCTATTGTGGTGTAGAGTAGTATATATATAGTCATTGCTGAACACGGGACCTCGTCATCTCCAGAGAAATGGCCATAAACCCACCACGCTTGTCCACAGTGGATTGGTAGGACACCCAGAGTCAGAATAAATATATATGTAGAACATACATACATATGTAATTTTTCCCAATCCAGAAATTAAACTCGGAATCATCGCCTTCGTAAATTTTACGGCTGAGCCTATAGTAAAGTAGAAAATAGTAAGAAGTAAAAAGTAGTAAGAAAAATTTTACCATTCCACTCTTACAGACATATTTCATTACGGAAGTCGGACAATATTTAGATGAAGCATTAGTGAAAACAAAAAACTACACTAGAGAATATTATAACATACTCCAGCACTATAAAGCGTCACGTTATGCTCTTGTATCAGACTTGCTATTAGCGGCAACCCTAGCGAACAAATTAAACGAAGAATCAAGACACTGCGTAGAAGATCTGTGCAACGACCTAGGTGTGATGATCCAGGTTCATGTGAGTTTTATTTTTATATATATATAATACTTTAATTTATCCATGAATTTAAAGGTGTTCTTCCTAACATTTATATTCAAAATGCACATAAAAAATTATATTTCTTGCATTCCATCCATCCACTCTTTTATTCTTATTCTTTTTAATTATATATGATTTTCTCATAGAAATGTGGGAAAAATAAACGTAACTGATTAAACAGTTTAGTTTCGTCCACTTGTTCAAGTGTTATTATTACCTATATATAAATATTTTCTTTCAATTTTTCAGAATGACTTAACTGATTACTTAGATACAGATGAAAAAATAGCAAAGAAATCTTCAGTGGATATCCAAAATGGGAATTGCACATGGTTGGCAGTGACAGCAATGGAAAAATGCAATCCAGCGCAACGGAAAATTTTCGAGAAGTGTTATGGCAGTCGAGATCCAGAAGATATGAACCGCATACGTCAGTTATACGTTGATCTAGACGTGTTTAAACTATTTGAATTAGAAAAGCAAATGCATTACGATATCTACTTGCGTAAGGCTCATAACTTGCCAAAGGATGCTGTTCTTTCAACTGATTTCTTCATTAAGATTTTAGATTTCTTTGACAGTTACATGAAAGAAACATCGAGATATTATTACATATAGGATTAACAATTAGAATCCTTGAATGATTTGTTCAAATTTATAGTGTACTAAAATGACATTTTAGCTGTTATCAATCAATAAAATTGTTTTAAGTTGTAGTGTGTTTTTATAATACTTACAAAACTTTTTTATAACAGTCGATATGTTCCAAATTTTCCGGTCCTACAAATATATCGGGAAGGACAGGTACCTCTTCTCGACGTTACGTTATTTGTGCACTAAATTTGAACTAATTTGTCTTCGTTTGAAAAACATAAAATTCAGTAAGGTTGTGACTCAAATCAAATTTGTTAATGTTCAGCATTAGCTTTGATGTGATTGAACGACCAATTGGCTCAGGTGCGAGGCTAAATACTGCAGAGTCAACGATTGCAGTTTCGATCTCTCTTCGGATTAAATATACGCACGACCTACGGACCCACGAACTACTACGACTCTACTATATATTCCGAGTTAAAAAATATGACAAGTAGAATCTTAATATAATAAAATCAAACATATTATATAATCTGAACTTAATCTTTTCTTTTTATGGGATATGAGGGCAAACGAGCAAGCGTGTCGCCTGATGAAAAACAATCAATGCCGCCCATAGACAACCGCGAGAGGTCCAAGTTTTTAATCTTCAATCCTATGTTGTTTCCCACATTTATGTATTGCTTTGTCAACGTATAAATGTATCTTATTAACGTGAAGTAGTGTAAATTAATTCGTATATTATTCGTTTAAGAAAACCTGTCCCCCTCTCTTTGTTTGTAAAAACCACAAAATATTATATCATAAGGCATCGCTTTTTTCATCAATGTGATGATTGATGTGCATGAACTGCAATTTTTATCTTCCATCGATCAACTTATTATTAACTATATGTAGGTGTGTATCTATGCTAAATGAATACATCCCCATATCCCATACTACATCATAATTTACGTTTTGTGACGGACTTTTAGGGTGAATTTGAGATACTATAGAAATTTATTTTAGTGTCAGATGCACCTTTAAGCAGGCCAACATCTGCGATAACGAAAGAGATGTATCCTAGGGCTTGAAAAGGAGTATAAAAAAAGACGATTAGAATAAAATGATGTTTGAGGATGGGGTAATCTAGTAAATTCAAGAAATCCGTCTACAAGGCGAGAAAAGGATCTATTCATATTACCGGTACGCAGTAGTGATACTTCGTTTTAACGGGACCAAAAGGGATGGTAAGATAATTGGACAGCTTTTATTATATTATATAATTATAATATAATTAGATAGCTTATTATTGCAGAAGAATTTTCTTTTGAACCCATTGCAGAAGAATTTTCTTCTGAGGTGTAAAGGGCGGTCAACACGCTCCACCTGTGAGGCATTAGTAGGCGTAGACTTCATAGCACCGAGAATAATTCTTAAGCATTTATATTGTATTCTAAATATTTTTTCTGAATTCTTCTTACTAAGAGAGTCTAAAATGAATATACAATAATCTAAATAACTCCGCACTATTGCATTATAAATTAATTCTAGCTCATTAGGCTTTAGCTAATTAGGGTTAACTCCCCACGCAACACTCGACACTGCTTTGAGGGCATGTATGATTTTTTCACTTTTTGATGTATTCCATATGGAAAAATCCGTTCAGTTTATTTTCAAGAAAAATGCCTAAGAATTTGGCCTTATCCACGAAAAACTATTAACAGGCAATTCAAGATCATGGGTTTATATGCTATAGAGCAGAGGACTAAGGAAGACCTTGGGGAAGCCTTTTCTAGATAAGTTGGGTGTTGGGGTTTAACCACTATAGTTCTAGTTCTATAGTTCACTATAGTTAAGTAGCAAATAACAAATTGCAAATGAAATGCACTACGGTCAGGCAGGAAATGCTACAGATGAGTATTCCATCTATAGCATTTGCTGCCTGAGTACTAGATAAAGAACATTGTCATATGGCGAAGTGATATCGAGAAATACACCCACCAGGTATTCACGCTTAGCAAAGGCTATTCGAATGTCTGTTGAATTAAATTCAAGGGATTGTGGCGTATATATAAAATTCTGCTAGCAACATCGTAGAGACACGAGAAATAAATATAGAGTTGTCAAGACGCTTTTTTATTTTTAGCTAACTGTTACTTGCCGGAATTCCTTAGTGATGGTTAATACACGTATATACGATTATCATACGGAGTTGCATTGGATCTACTTAGCGAACTATTTATTGTACGAGCACATACCCAAAAAATGAGGGATAGGGTGATTCAATACTACCCGTCCCCCAAAGGGTCTTTATCTGGTTTCAGGATTGGGATAATTATTTGAAACTTCCAAGGTTCCGGGACGATTCCTGCACGATTGCTTGTGCAACAAGCATTAATAATATTTGAAAATTTGTTTTTATCTTTATAATTCAGATTTAAAGTGAAAGAGTAGGAAACGCTATCTTCCCCAAGAGTTGAGTCTTTAAGTCCATTCATTGCACACAGTAATTCTGAAAAGGAAAACAGGGTATCCATCTCATTAGATACCAATGTTGGCGTAGAAATTAGAAAGATAGATAGGGAACATAAAGGGGAGCAAGTTTATCCACCAAATCGTTAACCTTATTTTGAAAATCCCACATCGAATGATCCAGCTTTACGGATCATTGGATGTGGGATTTTCAGAATTGATGGACCGAGAAAATTTCTTCAGATTCAACCAGACTGCATATGCAGGAGAACTGGGACTCGGGGACTCACAGAAGTTAGTGCAGCTAATTTTTTTCTTCTTACGAAATAATCTTTTAATCTTTGCTTCAATGTGTCGGTATTTGGTAAAATTTTCATTTGTCATGGATAGTGTTCATATGCTTGCTTTGTCTCTTTTCTATCTCTTATTAGAGAACTACAGTCCTCATCCCACCAGCGAATGGAGATATCGGAGCTTTTAATAAAAAATAAACTGTAATTTGTCTAAAATAAAGTTGTGAAAATATTAAATTATTATTTCATAAAGTAAAGTTAATATACAGTTATTATCATTAATTTTTGTTATATTTAATCACAAGTATTTCTATCTAGTGACGATAGTGATAAAAATAACAAACAAAATTGTGTCTAACCGTCAGGTGCCGTCAGTTTCCAAACAAATTTTTAGGTTTCTCAATTTCACCCCCCCCCCCTGGGTATGTGTCAAGTGTTAACTTTTTCATTTGAAGTCATATATTTATAGGTTATCATTTTGTGTTTATATTTATCAATTAAGAATAGTGAAGCTTTTACATTAAGTTTTTTACTTTAATAAAAAATTACGTCTTTATTTGAAGTATTTCCCCTGATAAGGAAGATGCTCTACTAGTGTGTGATATCACATGAAGAAGTTGTTAAAAACTTTATAATTAAATTCTTGATCATGTCTACTGCTATACACAAACATTTTACCTTTAATTTTAAAAACATTTTAAAAGATGAAATAGCTCTTGAAGGACTTGAAGGAATAGGATTAAATACGTTATGGAAACGAGTAGAAAAACGAATTTGTTCGCCCATTACGGAGAAAATGAAAATACGATTTTGGCAGTTGATTATTAATTTCGATGTAACATTTTACAAACTACCACAGCCATTTATTGATATAGAATCCTTAGATAGATTTACAATAGTGCATCAAGATTCTGGGCAACTATTAGACCCAGTAAGTATTTACATTACAATATATTTGTGAAAATTTTGAAATTATAATTCACTATTTTAATTCTCTCTCCATAAAAAATATTAATAACATCATATTCCCTCTTGTAATTCCTCTTATAAACCTGAACTAATGTTGCTCTTATAAACATACAAATTTGTGGAAGATATAAAGTGTTAGTCAAGCCAATCACATGATACGAGTATTTAAGAGATGCAGTGAGTGCTTGTTAAAGGCTATGGGTAATGCTCTTAGCTTGCTATCTTCTATTAGTGTCTCTCCAACTAGTGAAAAGAGCAAAACTACCTCTGTCTTTATTGATGCAAAATAATTTGTCAGCTTGTGTTATCCCTGTAAACTTGATGATTTTGCACCTGCAACTTTACCTATTAGAAAAACAATTCACAGTTGCTGTTAGATGACTTTAATGCTCTGTTCTCGAATGCTGTAATAAAATATGAAAATTGTTCTATATTGCATAACTGGCTAGTAAAAAATTAACAACAAAAAAAAAGACACATTGAAACACGTAAGAATTAAATAGCAATATAATAATAAAATCAATACTATGCATATGCATATTTAACATAATTTATTAAGATAATATAATAGTTCCCATGCTAATATAGCCATATTTGTATGTGTAAAGTCATAAAATTCATCTGCTCAAGATATATATTTAAGTACCTGAAGTGTAAACATAAGCAACTTATAAGATATATCCTTTATCCAATAAAGTAAATTTAATAGTGCCATACATGAATGGGTCTGCTCAACTGGGAAAGTAATACATCTTCACAGAGTATTTATTGGCAATAACTAGTAGCATTATTCTGCATTACTTCATATCATCTGGTGAAAGTAGGGCACTATCGATGCTTTGCTACCTTAGGGAAAAATAGAATTATGTTAGGGGATGAGAAAAGTAAAGTAAAAGAACTAAGTGAATCTTCTTTGAGTTCTTATTGTTAACTTTTGGTATGTAAAAAGTTAGAAAATCCAGTACATACTTCAAGAGCAGTTGCTATACTGGATTTTCTAACTTTTTACATACCAAAAGTTAACAATAAGAACTCAAAGAAGATTCACTTAGTTCTTTTACTTTACTTTTCTCATCCCCTAACATAATTCTATTTTTCCCTAAGGTAGCAAAGCATCGATAGTGCCCTACTTTCACCAGATGATATGAAGTAATGCAGAATAATGCTACTAGTTATTGCCAATAAATACTCTGTGAAGATGTATTACTTTCCCAGTTGAGCAGACCCATTCATGTATGGCACTATTAAATTTACTTTATTGGATAAAGGATATATCTTATAAGTTGCTTATGTTTACACTTCAGGTACTTAAATATATATCTTGAGCAGATGAATTTTATGACTTTACACATACAAATATGGCTATATTAGCATGGGAACTATTATATTATCTTAATAAATTATGTTAAATATGCATATGCATAGTATTGATTTTATTATTATATTGCTATTTAATTCTTACGTGTTTCAATGTGTCTTTTTTTTGTTGTTAATTTTTTACTAGCCAGTTATGCAATATAGAACAATTTTCATATTTTATTACAGCATTCGAGAACAGAGCATTAAAGTCATCTAACAGCAACTGTGAATTGTTTTTCTAATAGGTAAAGTTGCAGGTGCAAAATCATCAAGTTTACAGGGATAACACAAGCTGACAAATTATTTTGCATCAATAAAGACAGAGGTAGTTTTGCTCTTTTCACTAGTTGGAGAGACACTAATAGAAGATAGCAAGCTAAGAGCATTACCCATAGCCTTTAACAAGCACTCACTGCATCTCTTAAATACTCGTATCATGTGATTGGCTTGACTAACACTTTATATCTTCCACAAATTTGTATGTTTATAAGAGCAACATTAGTTCAGGTTTATAAGAGGAATTACAAGAGGGAATATGATGTTATTAATATTTTTTATGGAGAGAGAATTAAAATAGTGAATTATAATTTCAAAATTTTCACAAATATATTGTAATGTAAATACTTACTGGGTCTAATAGTTGCCCAGAATCTTGATGCACTATTGTAAATCTATCTAAGGATTCTATATCAATAAATGGCTGTGGTAGTTTGTAAAATGTTACATCGAAATTAATAATCAACTGCCAAAATCGTATTTTCATTTTCTCCGTAATGGGCGAACAAATTCGTTTTTCTACTCGTTTCCATAACGTATTTAATCCTATTCCTTCAAGTCCTTCAAGAGCTATTTCATCTTTTAAAATGTTTTTAAAATTAAAGGTAAAATGTTTGTGTATAGCAGTAGACATGATCAAGAATTTAATTATAAAGTTTTTAACAACTTCTTCATGTGATATCACACACTAGTAGAGCATCTTCCTTATCATGGGAAATACTTCAAATAAAGACGTAATTTTTTATTAAAGTAAAAAACTTAATGTAAAAGCTTCACTATTCTTAATTGATAAATATAAACACAAAATGATAACCTATAAATATATGACTTCAAATGAAAAAGTTAACACTTGACACATACCCAGGGGGGGGGGGGGGTGAAATTGAGAAACCTAAAAATTTGTTTGGAAACTGACGGCACCTGACGGTTAGAGGCACAATTTTGTTTGTTATTTTTATCACTATCGTCACTAGATAGAAATACTTGTGATTAAATATAACAAAAATTAATGATAATAACTGTATATTAACTTTACTTTATGAAATAATAATTTAATATTTTCACAACTTTATTTTAGACAAATTACAGTTTATTTTTTATTAAAAGCTCCGATATCTCCATTCGCTGGTGGGATGAGGATTGTAGTTCTCTAATAAGAGATAGAAAAGAGACAAAGCAAGCATTATATGCTTGCTTTGTCTCTTTTCTATCTCTTCATGACAAATGAACACTATCCATGACAAATGAAAATTTTACCAAATACCGACACATTGAAGCAAAGATTAAAAGATTATTTCGTAAGAAGAAAAAAATTAGCTGCACTAACTTCTGTGAGTCCCCGAGTCCCAGTTCTCCTGCATATGCAGTCTGGTTGAATCTGAAGAAATTTTCTCGGTCCATCAATTCTGAAAATCCCACATCCAATGATCCGTAAAGCTGGATCATTCGATGTGGGATTTTCAAAATAAGGTTAACGATTTGGTGGATAAACTTGCTCCCCTTTATGTTCCCTATCTATCTTTCTAATTTCTACGCCAACATTGGTATCTAATGAGATGGATACCCTGTTTTCCTTTTCAGAATTACTGTGTGCAATGAATGGACTTAAAGACTCAACTCTTGGGGAAGATAGCGTTTCCTACTCTTTCACTTTAAATCTGAATTATAAAGATAAAAACAAATTTTCAAATATTATTAATGCTTGTTGCACAAGCAATCGTGCAGGAATCGTCCCGGAACCTTGGAAGTTTCAAATAATTATCCCAATCCTGAAACCAGATAAAGACCCTTTGGGGGACGGGTAGTATTGAATCACCCTATCCCTCATTTTTTGGGTATGTGCTCGTACAATAAATAGTTCGCTAAGTAGATCCAATGCAACTCCGTATGATAATCGTATATACGTGTATTAACCATCACTAAGGAATTCCGGCAAGTAACAGTTAGCTAAAAATAAAAAAGCGTCTTGACAACTCTATATTTATTTCTCGTGTCTCTACGATGTTGCTAGCAGAATTTTATATATACGCCACAATCCCTTGAATTTAATTCAACAGACATTCGAATAGCCTTTGCTAAGCGTGAATACCTGGTGGGTGTATTTCTCGATATCACTTCGCCATATGACAATGTTCTTTATCTAGTACTCAGGCAGCAAATGCTATAGATGGAATACTCATCTGTAGCATTTCCTGCCTGACCGTAGTGCATTTCATTTGCAATTTGTTATTTTGCTACTTAACTATAGTGAACTATAGAACTAGAACTATAGTGGTTAAACCCCAACACCCAACTTATCTAGAAAAGGCTTCCCCAAGGTCTTCCTTAGTCCTCTGCTCTATAGCATATAAACCCATGATCTTGAATTGCCTGTTAATAGTTTTTCGTGGATAAGGCCAAATTCTTAGGCATTTTTCTTGAAAATAAACTGAACGGATTTTTCCATATGGAATACATCAAAAAGTGAAAAAATCATACATGCCCTCAAAGCAGTGTCGAGTGTTGCGTGGGGAGTTAACCCTAATTAGCTAAAGCCTAATGAGCTAGAATTAATTTATAATGCAATAGTGCGGAGTTATTTAGATTATTGTATATTCATTTTAGACTCTCTTAGTAAGAAGAATTCAGAAAAAATATTTAGAATACAATATAAATGCTTAAGAATTATTCTCGGTGCTATGAAGTCTACGCCTACTAATGCCTCACAGGTGGAGCGTGTTGACCGCCCTTTACACCTCAGAAGAAAATTCTTCTGCAATGGGTTCAAAAGAAAATTCTTCTGCAATAATAAGCTATCTAATTATATTATAATTATATAATATAATAAAAGCTGTCCAATTATCTTACCATCCCTTTTGGTCCCGTTAAAACGAAGTATCACTACTGCGTACCGGTAATATGAATAGATCCTTTTCTCGCCTTGTAGACGGATTTCTTGAATTTACTAGATTACCCCATCCTCAAACATCATTTTATTCTAATCGTCTTTTTTTATACTCCTTTTCAAGCCCTAGGATACATCTCTTTCGTTATCGCAGATGTTGGCCTGCTTAAAGGTGCATCTGACACTAAAATAAATTTCTATAGTATCTCAAATTCACCCTAAAAGTTCGTCACAAAACGTAAATTATGATGTAGTATGGGATATGGGGATGTATTCATTTAGCATAGATACACACCTACATATAATTAATAATAAGTTGATCGATGGAAGATAAAAATTGCAGTTCATGCACATCAATCATCACATTGATGAAAAAAGCGATGCCTTATTATATAATATTTTGTGGTTTTTACAAAGGAAGAGAGGGATGTCTCCCTCTCTTGTCGGTTTTCTTAAACGAATAATATACGAATTAATTTACACTACTTCACGTTAATAAGAGACATTTATACGTTGACAAAGCAATGCATAAATGTGGGAAACAACATAAGATTGAAGATTAAAAACTTGGACCTCTCGCGGTTGTCTATGGGCGGCATTGATTGTTTTTCATCAGGCGACACGCTTGCTCGTTTGCCCTCTTATCCCATAAAAAAAAAAAGATTAAGTTAAGATTATATAATATGTTTGATTTTATTATATTAAGATTCTACTTGTCATATTTTTTAACTCGGAATATATAGTAGAGTCGTAGTAGTTCGTGGGTCCGTAGGTCGTGCGTATATTTAATCCGAAGAGAGATCGAAACTGCGATCGTTGACTCTGCAGTATTTAGCCTCGCACTTGAGCCAATTGGTCGTTCAATCACATCAAAGCTAATGCTGAACATTAACAAATTTGATTTGAGTCACAATCTTACTGAATTTTATGTTTTTCAAACGAAGACAAATTAGTTCAAATTTAGTGCACAAATAACGTAACGTCGAGAAGAGGTACCTGTCCTTCCCGATATATTTGTAGGACCGGAAAATTTGGAACATATCGACTGTTATAAAAAAGTTTTGTAAGTATTATAAAAACACACTACAACTTAAAACAATTTTATTGATTGATAACAGCTAAAATGTCATTTTAGTACACTATAAATTTGAACAAATCATTCAAGGATTCTAATTGTTAATCCTATATGTAATAATATCTCGATGTTTCTTTCATGTAACTGTCAAAGAAATCTAAAATCTTAATGAAGAAATCAGTTGAAAGAACAGCATCCTTTGGCAAGTTATGAGCCTTACGCAAGTAGATATCGTAATGCATTTGCTTTTCTAATTCAAATAGTTTAAACACGTCTAGATCAACGTATAACTGACGTATGCGGTTCATATCTTCTGGATCTCGACTGCCATAACACTTCTCGAAAATTTTCCGTTGCGCTGGATTGCATTTTTCCATTGCTGTCACTGCCAACCATGTGCAATTCCCATTTTGGATATCCACTGAAGATTTCTTTGCTATTTTTTCATCTGTATCTAAGTAATCAGTTAAGTCATTCTGAAAAATTGAAAGAAAATAATTATATATAGGTAATAATAACACTTGAACAAGTGGACGAAACTAAACTGTTTAATCAGTTACGTTTATTTTTCCCACATTTCTATGAGAAAATCATATATAATTAAAAAGAATAAGAATAAAAGAGGATGGATGGAATGCAAGAAATATAATTTTTTATGTGCATTTTGAATATAAATGTT